>JAODAL010014828.1:0-86040 GCA_025379985.1 Phyllomedusa bahiana | reverse complement strand
CTGGGGCACCGGGCGCCGCAAACCCCCGAGGGTCTGCAGCGACGCAAAAGACGTCGCTGCAGACGACGACCGCACCACCGACGTCTAAAGACGGGGGCGCGGTCGTTAAGGGTTAATGAGCAAAAAAATTAACTTTTCAGATCTTATCAAATGGCTGCAATGAAACAAAGAGTGAAAAATTTGAAAGAGTCTGAATACTTTCCGTACCCACTGTACATTAAATTATTAAACTGATAACTAATTTTAAAAAAAATTACAACTTAGAGGAGCTTAATACTTCATCAAATTAAATAATATCACTATTTTGCCATAGGCAAACTTAAACTGTCTTTATTTTTTTATACATTAAACCATAACCTATTAAAATTTCCACCTTATGCTCCAATCTATATTTATATAAATCATTATTGTATATAATAAAACTTATTCAGCCATAAATTAGGAAAAAATAATAATAATACAATATGATAAATATATATAATATATATATTATATATAATAATATATGTATGTATATATATATATAAATATATATATATATAATATAAAATATTATTATTGTTTTCTAATTAATGGCTGAATAAGTTTTATTATATACAATAAATGTTTATAAAAAATATAGATTGGGCATAAGGTTGGAATTTTTAAAATAAAATTTTGATAGGTTATGTTTCAATGTATAAAAAAATAATAAAGGTTAAAGAGAACCTGTCACATAGATTATGTCCCCCTGGCTGAGGACAGCACAAGCTAGTGTCAGACCTGCTGTTTCCAGCGCTGTGTCCCTTATTCTGTAAGATGCTGTAGCTTTAGAGTATTTAGTGCTCAAATCTGCAGTTTTCAGCCAGAAAAGAGTCATGAAAAAACTCGGTTTTTTCAAACCCCGCCCACTTGATACTGTCCCCACCCACCTCAACTAATAAACCTATTACTTTGAATAGGTAGAAACATGTGAATAACTGTCAGTGGGCGGGGCTAGCATTTGGTGGGCGGGGCTAACACCTGCTCCAGAATAAGATTTGAGGGGGAAATGCTCGAAAACTACAGCTTTACAGAATAAGGGACACAGCGCTGGGAACAGCAGGTCTGACACTAACTCATGCTGTCCTCAGTAAGGGGGGCATAACCTATGTGACAGGTTTCCTTTAAGTATTAGTATAAATCACTGATGACAGAAGAGAAATAGTAATGTGATTAAGTTAATGGACACTTCTTTCCTCAGATACGTTTTCCCCTGGGTACTTAGTGGTCTGTTATAATACTTACATTCTGCACATGAATTCTTAATTGTGGTTTCCCAAACGTTAAAAAGTTTTCTTAAGTTTTTGAAAAGTTTTAAATCTTCACTGTTTCCTTCTTCATCCCCATCTACCACTTTCTGAATTCCATCACTAAAATCCCGGATTTTCTGCCAAGATAAAATATATATATATATATTTGTTGTCTATCATTTCACCATAATTCTGTGTAAAAAGTAATTTCTGAAATAACCTGATAGGAAGTGTATAATTTCCCTGTAACCCCATCACTTGAAGTCGGTGTCTATTGAAATCAACAGGCTTTCCTTGTAAGGGTGAGTCACACTAATGTTAATGACTACATTCAAGGTATCCATCGGGGCACCATGAGGAAAGGTGCTCTGACGGATACCGCGGCGCAGCTGCAACAGCTCCATAAAGAATAAAAGAGCAGGCTTAGACCTAGGGGCTGTGTTTGTTCTATTTCCCAGTGGCACGCACTTTATCTGAGGGACTCCATACCTTGGTAGACTATGGAGTCCTGCAAGAAATGCACATGCCGACAGGAAATAGAGCATACGTAGCCCACACAGGTTTACACCTGCTCTATTAGGGCATGTCCCCACGGCACGGGTTTGCGGCCGGTTTTTCAGACCGTCTGAAGAACCGGCCGCAAATGAGAACAACGGGCTTCTATGGAAAACTCGTGCAGCAGTCCCTACTGCCCGAAAAACATTGAACATGTTCATTTTTCCGTCCGGTTTTCAGACGGAATATGAACATATCAATGGGAAGGGGGGAGGGCTTTTCTCTGGTCATCACGGAGAAAAGCCGTCCCCCGCCGGCCGTGGGGACGGCACTAAAACAGGACAAATACCGGTCGGATAAACCAACCGGTATTTGTCCTCTGCCGTGGGGACGCGCCCTTATTCTCTATGAGGTTGTGTCACGGTATCCGCCACGGTACCGATTTCACAGATCCCCGTTAGATACCACAAATGTAGTCGTTAACATAGCGTGAACCCACCCTAAAACATGGACCACTAGCTCCATAGGCAGCGAGGGACTCTCTTGAAGTAACTCTCTGGACTTCCTTATAAATGAGTCCTGAATGTGGACCACCCCCATCTCCTATTCCTTAATGGGGTCTTGAAAAATTTGTTTTGTACTGTAAATCAGACCTTCACTTTAACATGCACTTACTTCTATTAGACACTGACTCTTCTCATCTTCTGTGTCAGGCGCACCTCTGCCGATGCGTTTTAGCTGCTCATCTGCTTCCCGGAGTTTACTTTGGATCTGATGATCTATATTGGGTATGGATTTCTAAAAATTGGAACATTCAAAAATGTTTATTTTTGTTAAACAAAATAAAGTGTAACATGAACAGTAAGAAAATTATGATAATTATATAAACTAATGCGATCACTGAAGCGAAGCCATGCCCCCATTTGTAGAAAGCCATCTCTATTTGCAGGGTGACTGCATTGTCAGAAGTGAAGGCTTTCCAAACAAGAGGGTATGGCTTCACAAAGTATGAAAATAAGAATTAATTCATATTTTCAAAACATAAGTAAAAATTATACTCAATTCCTTGGAGACACATCCAATTTTTTTTTTTTTTTTTGAACCATAGAATTTTATTGATTTTCAGATAATAAATGAGGAGAGAATACAACAAGTGTCAAAAACTGTGCCAAACACGGCAACATATCAAACAATGCCATTACACATGAAATCAGATACAATTCAAATCGAGCATGATAAGAGCAAAGCATTATTACATGGTCTAAACAATAATAAGTCTAGCATAAAAGAGAAGTCGAGCAAGAAGTTGACAAGTAATCATAGAGCCGGTGGTTTTTCATAATACCTGGAAATGGTCCAAAGAAGCCATTTATTCCGTACCTTGTCTATAACATTGGGCGGAATCACTAAGTATGTTTCTGCCGCAAATTGCGAATTTTACACGTTGTATAACCTCCTTAACTGCTAAGGGAGTTGGCATCTTCCAATGATGTGCAATCACATCCTGGCTGCTACCAAAATGTGAAAAATTATAGTGTGTAAGTCTGGTGGAAAATCTCTTAGGTTGATGTCTAGAATAGCTAATTCAGGGGTCAAAGTTATCGGACAGCCTGTTACTTCTGACAGAATTTTCTCCACTTTCCCCCAGAGGGCCCTGGTTGTTGGGCACTCCCATGACATATGCAATAGGGAACCTATCGCCCCGTAATTTCTCCAGCATAGTTTGGAGTGGTCCGAAGATATGTGCGCCATTCTATTAGGCGTAAGGTACCATCGAAGGTGTAACTTTCTAGAGAGTTCAATGTGATTGGCACATCTAGAGAGTTGGGTTGGGATTGCTGCTGCTTCTATCCAAGTGTCAACTAAATAGGTTCGCCTTAGCTCTTTTTCCCATTTAAGAGCATAATCAGGTTTGTGATTAATGTCTTCCTTTGTTAGGGTGATGTAGGCCGCTGACATCCCCCTCTCAAAACCCTTTTTCTGAAACAAAAAAATTATGGAACGGGGTGGTTATCCTTGGGCGGGGAGGCCATTTCCAGGACTGTAATATACTCCTGACCTGTAAATAGCATAGAAAATGAGACTGAGGAATATCGAACTCCAAAGCCATAGTGGAGAAGGATTTAAAGATGTTGTCATCATATAGTTGTCCTATAGTGTTGAACCCTTTATCACTCCAACTAGAAATTGACAGATAGGGAGCCGTAGAGTGTAACATAGTTAAGGGACATGAGTTTTGGTTCAGCCATACATTCTGATTTGGGACGATATGTCTTGTCCAAACCAATGCCGCGTGTTGTAAAGTTGGGAAACTTCAATTTGGTAGTTCATGGCCTAGTAAGGCCACACTGAATTTGTCCCTAACTGTATAAGGGCTAACTGACATAGCTTCTATGTTTGCCCAATGATGAGCCGTTGGGTTATTCCAGAGGAAAAAGATAGGCTCTAAGACTGCTGCAACATTATAGTGAACTAGGTTTGGGACTGACAGACCCCCCAGTTTACTTTGCCTATATAAGTATTGTTTTTTGAATCGTGGTTTCCTTGCATTCCAAATGAATCCCAGAAGTTTAGCCTGCAAATCATTCAGGAGCGAGGTAGGAAATATAAAAGGTAAGGAACGGGCAATGTACAGAAATTTTGGTAGTAGTAGCATTTTAGTAAGATCGATTTTTGCCAGCCAGGATAAGGGTAAGTGTTGCAATCTATGTATCTCTGAAGATAAGGAAGTTTAAAAATCCATAAGGTTAGAATTAATGGTGTGTGAGAGGTTTGGGTAAATCTTAATCCCAAGATATGTTACATATGCATCTGACCACAAGAACGGGATCACTTCTTCAGGAGAACAATTCACTGTCAATAGGGTAGATTTGTTTGCATTTAATTTGTAATACGAGACCTGTGAGTAACGTTCTAACAAGGACAAAAGGGCTGGTATGGAAGATAGAGGATCTTTACAAAGAATTAGGATATCGTCTGTGTATAAACTGACTTTGTGTTCAGTATTAAAGATAGATATTCCGGACACCAGGATAGATGATCTGATCATCTGTGCAAGCGGTTTTCACACATAAATCATAAATGAGAGGGGACAAGGGGAAGCCCTGAAGGGTACCATTTGTTATAGCGAAAGGATCGGGAGAGATAACCTGAGTTGAGCACTCTCGCCGAGGGAGACGTATAAAGGGACAGGATGGCATTTAAGAAATCTCCTTCAAATCCAAACTTATTCAACACCTCTCGGAGATAAACCCAGTTGATCCTGTCAAAGGCATTCTCTCCATTAAGGGAGAGAAGGGCCATAGGAATGTTTTCTTTTTTAACGAAGTGCAATATATCAATCACTCTTCTGACTCCATCTCTCGCCTGCCTCCCTTGTACGAACCCCACCTGATCCATACTAATTAGAGATGGAAGAATAGTTTGCAGTCTATTAGCAATTATCTTGGAATATAATTTAATATCGCAATTGAGCAGGGAGATAGGCCTGTAATTAGTAACTAAGTCAGGGGGCTTACCAGGTTTAGGTATTGTAGTAATTGTGGCAGCTAACATCTCTTCGGGGGGGGCCCCAAACTAGAAAAAAAATTTTTTGGGGAAAAAATTTTTTAAAAGGAAAGGGGTTTAATATCTGGGGAGAAAAACTTTTTTGGAAACTCATTAGATAGGCCATCAGGCCCCGGCGATTTTTTAAATCTTAAAATTTTTTTAATAATTTGCTCAAGCCCCACCAAAGGGGTAATAGGACAAACTAGAAAATTTTTTATTTTTCCCCAAGAGAGAGGGGAAAATTTTTAACCTTGAGAAACCAAACCGCCCCCCTGGATGACCCCCGGGGGGGTTCCTTAATGTCCCCCCAATTTTTGTAAACAATAGTATTTTGGGAAAATTTAAAGTTAAAACAACTGCTAAGGGTCTTTAAAACCTTTTTCCCCATCCAACGGGGTTAATTTTAGCCCTTTTTAAGGGCTCAGTTTTAAAAAAGTTTTCACTCTCTTAGCTAGTTTTTTTCCCCCGGAACAGTTTCCTTTGGAGAAAATAATTTCCACCTTTTTTTTATTCAATTTGGTTTCTCAAAATTGTTTTAAGCTGGGGGTAAAAGCTGCTTTTTAAGCTTTTTAAAAGCTTTTTCCTCCCCCTAAAAACACAAGGGAAAGACCCGAGCTTGGTCCCCCCAAAATTTAGTGTTTTTTGCCCCTGGAAAAAAAGGGTTCAATTTTCCCTTTCTCTTTTTTTTTTTTTCACAAGGCATAGCGATCAATACCCCCCTCTAAAAAGCGCTTTGTGCACAAAACCAAAAGGGAACCCCTAAGGGAAGGTGCTGGGGGGTTTTATTTCAAAGTATTCCCTTAGAGTCTTAGTTAGTTCTGCAACTATGTCTTTAGATTTCAACAGGAAATTGTTAATGCGCCAAGGGAGGAAAGAGTTAGAAAAACTGGAGCGTGATCTGACCAGGTCCGTACCCCAATTTCGGAGGATGACACGTTAGGCAAGATAGCTCTGTCAACTAAAAAAAAGTCTATCCTCGAGTGGGATTTTTGAACTGCGGAGTAGAATGAGTAATCCCTCTCTTCAGTGTGAGTGTATCGCCAATGATCATGTAGCTGTTCCTCTCTAAGGATATCCCTTAGCTCTGGCGAGGCCCTACTGCCTCCCGGAGATCTGTCCCAATGTCTGTCTATAACCATATTAAAGTCGCCACATACTATCAAGTTATGCGAAGTCAAACGTCTAGCCTTCCGAATTTTGGTTATGAAAGCTTGCTGACGGACATTGGGAGCGTATAGGGAAAGGATCGTATATGGGAGAGAATTTGGGGTATATCTTAGAATAATAAATCGACATTTTCGTCTATAATTGAGTCTAGAAGTTTAAAGGCTATAGTGTTTTTGATAAGTATAGCAACCCCTGCCCGTTTGGCATCCAGAGAAGAGTGGTATATTACAGGGAAATTTCTATGATGTAAGCGACCCGATTCCACCGCGGTCAGGTGGGTCTCCTGTAAACAGACTACATCTGCACATGATTTGAGGATATCCCTCCAGAGTAGAGACCGCTTATACGGTGAGTTTAGGCCGTTCACATTCAGAGACATTAGTTTGATACCCATTTTGTTGTGAATAAAAGTTTAGGTAATATGAAATTCTTGAAATTGACCCACATGCTCTAGACCCACATGCTCTAAAGAACCTTTTGGCAATGGCAATAAAACAAGAAAGAGGCTGAGGAGAACAGACAGCCAACATAAACAGTTTCAGAACAAATAGAAAGAAAAGTAGCATGAAAACAAGTTCCGTTGTCACGGAAATATTAATGGGGTAGAGTCCACTGCAGGTCTCTGCAAAGCAGAAGAGCAAAAAACTATGTCCCAACTAAGTATAGAAGAGGACTGGAGAATCAAAAAGCAAACAAGAACCTAGCCAGTCAAGTATTCGGGGGAACTCTTTGACGTCTTCTCTGACCATAAAGGAGAGATGATCTCTGGTCTATTTCTTGCTTTCTTAATTGGAGAAGCTGATGGGGTGGTCAGAAGATTCCACGTGGCAAGAAGATTCTTCACAGCTGCAGGGGAATGGCAGATGTGAGTAGCCTCATCTTTGGTGACAATCAGCTTGACAGGAAACCCCCAATGATAATTGATTGAGTTGTCTTTCAAGATTTTCGTGTAGGGAAGAAATTCTTTTCTACGCAGCATAGTGCCTGCTGATAAATCCGGGAATATAGAGAGATTAGAGAATCTGTCTGGCAGAGACGGTTCCTTTCTTAATGCTCTCAAAAACTCATCTTTTATGCGGAAAAAGTGGATCTTGGCGATAACATCACAGGAAACTGAAGACGGAAGATGTTTAGGTTTGGGCAGTCTGTGAATCCTATCAACTGTTAGATCCATTGAAGAAGCCTCTGGGAGGACAACTGCCATCAAGTCCGTTAGGAATGTGAGAAGTTGCTCCGAACCAATCGATTCCAGGATGCCTCTTATACGGATATTATTCCGCCTGGACCGATCTTCTAAGTCCATTACTTTCGCAGATAACCTTTGAACCTCTTCTTCCAATGTGGAGTTAGCATCTATTAACAGATTATGAGAGGCGACAAATTCTCCCAATTTCGTTTCAATATGCTCTGTTCTAGAGACAAGTGAGTGGATGTCACGCCTAAGGTCTCCCATCATGTTTAAAATCTGACTGGAGATTTTCTCTAAATGAAGCAAATATCCTCTTAAGTGTAGTTTCCGCTGTGGTAGAGACGGTGAAAAGATCTTGTTTTTCAACATCCCCTGATTAAGAGTGGGAAGTCGTTGGTGATTTAGGAAGGTAGTGGGTTGGCTCCACATGTTTCAAGGTGTTAGAGGGGGAATTTTGGAACAATTCAGTTAGCTTCGTAGGTTTTTTCGGTTTGTTCCTTTTCAATGTGCCTCCCATTGTTTTTATGTATGATAACTAGAACGGAGCTGTTAAGATATACACAACGGAGGTGTAGGGGTTTTGAGATAACCTGCAAAGCTGGATCAACTTTGAGGTTTTGTAGGATATCAGATAACAGGTATCAGATATCTAATATGTAAATACGTCAACTTGGGGGTAGTATAAGGCTGTATGTGAAGTCAGCTCACACAGCTATCCACTCTTCCCAAGCTTGTCCGTTAAGTTGTCTATTCAGAGCAGTAGCGTTGAAGGGATAAGAGCATATGAGAAGCAAGGGCTCCACAGCCTCGGCCCACTGTGCTTATGGAGAAGCGGGAGGTAGCTAGAGGAGCTGAGGTGATATTAACAAAATGGCGTCTGCTCCCATGTGCAACTTTAAGATAAACATAAGAGCCTGCTGTAGCTGCAGTGAGGGTAGTAGGTATGTGCCCAGTTGCTGGGTGTGATAAGAATACAGTCTTAGGTTGGCTCCTGAGATATATATGCTGCAGCAGGTTATGATCCTGAGCTCTGTATGCTGATGGCAAGCTCAGCGTGAGTCCCTCTCAGTGGCAGTTGCACATCAAAATGGCGCCCGCAAGAGTTAGCAGATATATTAAGGGTTTTACTCACTGTGGAGCAACTGTGTGTGCTGTAATTAGGCGCGGTCTCCCCGGCTGAAGCGCCGATTCCGGTGGGCAGCAGTGAGGCACCCGCTTCTCTGAGTCCCGGCTGTGAACTGTGCTAGCTCCCAGACCTCCGCTGCAGGAGGCTTCTTCCTCAGAGCCCGCGCGGTCTTGGAGTTTATTGGGGTTTCCCCCTTGCTTTCCCCGGGTATCGCACAGGTCTGGGCAGTGCATGGCAGCTCACCCGTGAGTCGGTGCTCAGTTAGCAGCGCAGTGTGAGCTGCGTTCGCCTACTCCTCTGTCCTTCCCGCCACTGAGCTCCTCCGCTACTCTCCAGGATTTTACTCCTTGCGCGCCGCTCCTTCAGTGTCCGAGGGGTTGGGCTGCAATCTCCTGTCTCCAGGTAAGTTCCCCTGTGGTATGGGTCAGTTTAACAGCTGCTAGGTAGGGTTTAGTTTTGCCGGTTTCTGGATTCTCCACGGAGCTCTCCCTCTATGCGTCCGCCGCCATGCAGAGCCAGGCCACGCCCCCCCAATTTTATTTTATTTTTTCATTTTAATTATTCCTCTGCATCTTTACGCTTTTATTTTTCCATCATCATAGCTGTACAAGGGCTGTTTTTTTGTAGGACAAGCTGCTCTTTTTAAATGGGTGCTCTCACCATGCTGTTTACAAAGCCTACTTTTTACAGACAGCTTCTGGATCCCACTTCCTGTTCAGGTTGTGGGTGGTTCTATAGCTTCAGGCTCCCACTTCCTGTTCAAGCTGTGGGCAGTTCTATAGCTTCAGGATTCCACTTCCTGTTCAAGCTGTGGGCAGTTCTATAGCTTCAGGATTCCACTTACTGTTCAGGTTGTGGGCGGTTCTACAGCTTTAGGCTCCCACTTCCTGTTCAGGCTGTGTGCGGTTCTATAGCTTAAAGCTCCCGTTTCCTGTTCAAGCTGTGGTCAGTTCTACAGCTTCAGGATTCCACTTCCTGTTCAGGTTGTGGGCGGTTCTACAGCTTCCGGCTCCCACTTCCTGTTCAAGGTGTGGGCGCTTCTACAGCAATGACTGACAATTCAGCTCTGCTATTCCTAGCTGAGCCTGTTGGAGGGACATTGGTGAAAGAGGGGTTTAAACAGTAGGACGCAAGGTACAGAATAAAGATTGTCAGTAAGGAACATAAACAAGGTCCTTTGCTCCTAATAAGACACGGCAGGGTGTGTCGTCACCCTCCCAGCCAAAGCTGATAAAGAAAAAGGTGGTCAGCAGCATAGAAAACCTTCTGTAAAGAAGCAGGAGATAAGAACTGCTGAATAAAGCAAAATCAGCACGGCAATATATTTGGTGATAATCATTATCTTTGCCGGCAAGTTTAGAGCTAATCAATGAGATGAGGATACCCCTCTAACGATAGGTTTTAGTTTACCATATAATTTACTGGGAAACGTTTTAAAAAATTATTTCTGAGGTAAAATAATGAAAAAAATGTCTTTAGGTTTTTTATGGTGTTTATGAGCAGTCAGTATAATTCTGACAATATAACCTATTTTTGATTTACTACTAAAAATAAAACATAAAAAACTTGCTTTGCATCACCGGTCTCTGACATCCATTACGTTTTTTAGTTTTCTGGAACTGTGTGAGGGCTCAATTTTTGCAAGGCGAGCTGTATGTTTTTTATTGATAAATATACAGTATATTCCTAATCACATTTTATTTCATTTTTGGGGGAGTTAAAGTGACTAAAAGCAGCAATTCTGCCATTGTGTGTACCATGCAGGATAAGCACTGTGATTTAAAGGGTATGTTCACACGGCGTGTTGGGGTCCATGTGAACATACGCTTTTAGATGCATGTTTGGGTCCTTCTAGATGGACCCAAACACGTATCTAACAATGAGCAGTGTGATCTTACACTGCTCGCAATGTAAAACACGTATCGGCATTCAGACGAGTGATCACTGATGCCTGTCTCACTGCGTCTTTCTGATCCGTTCCAAGAAATGTCGTGTCAATTCTTGGTCCGAAAGACGCAGCAGGAGCCCTATAATAATCTATAGGGTGCGATCCTGCTGTATCCAAACACAAAGCTGCATGTTGGATATGTGTTCTATCCGACTGACGCTAGGTTTTTGGATGCGTTTTTGGATATAACACGGACCCAAAATCGTATCCAAAAACGCCGTGTGAACTTACCCTAAAAGTAAATAAGGAAACAGTGAAAAAGATGTTATGTTTATTTTTTATTGTTTATTTTTTTATATATATATATTGGAAAAGGGATTTTTCTTATTTTTATGTGTTAAAATTTTTTTGTTTTTTTCTTTTTTCACTTTTAGCCGCCATAGGGACATGTATTATATACTGCAATACTTATACATTGCAGTATATTATCATATTACCATTGGCCAGCCCAGGGGCTTTCTTTAGGCCTCAGCTGCCATGACAGCTGTGAGGAGTGGAGGATTTAATAGCTGGGATCAGAGTTTTATTATTATTATTATTATTATTATTTATTTTAAAGCGCCATTGATTCCAGGGCGCTGTACATTCGAGGGGGTTACATACATTACATAAGTCAAACGAGTACAGTGATAAGGGATAATGACAATTGGCACGACAGAGGGAGAGAGGACCCTACCCGCGGGGGCTTACAATCTACAAGGAGGGGGAAAGGCACAGGAGGTGAGGGGCAGACATGTCTGTGGAGGAAGTAGTGACAAGGTTAGTGAAGGTTATAGGCAAGCATGAAGAGATGGGTTTTCAGGTTACTTTTGAAGCTGGTGAAAGTGGAGGAAAGTCTGATGTGTTGGGGCAGTGAGTTCCAGAGTTTCCAGTTTATACACATTTAGGACGACATGCATGTACGGGGCTGCGCCAGAAGTATGGTTATGTGTTTAAAAATGCGCACTCCAATATCGGGCGCATTAAGAGCGCCCGCGGCACTTTGTAATGCCCCTGAGATCGGGGGGCGAGCGGGAGGAGGGGCGCACTAGAACAGTTCAAAGCTACACATTTATAGCTTTAGTACGGCAAATCCAGGCACATTACTGCTGGAACAGGTAGAGCACTTTAACAGTGGTTTACCTGAGTCAAAAGTGTCACTAAGTAGCTAAAAAACGCTAAATCTATGACCCGCAGCAGAACGGGTTCATAGATTCAGGCACATTCTACACTGCTAATGCGCACAAAGAAATGTCGCCTGGGCACCAAAAGTCATACATGTCGCCCTTGGTATCCACCTTATATGGAGCAAGCTCAGATCACTAGCAGGTGCCACATTTCCCCAATGCACATTTAACCAAGTGGCTAAAACCACCAAACACTTTAATAATAATTATTCTGTCTATAGAGCTGAAAACTACAGATTTTTGAAATATGAAATTCTGAGCTCAAATCTCCATTAAGTTTCTGCTTGTTCAGTGTCTGGACACAACTAGTTCTGGTGCATATCACAGAAAACACTGTTCAATGATTTTATGTAGTGAAAAACTGTTGCTCCCAGAAAGCATTGTATTTTAGGAGATTAAAGGGGTTTTGCCACGATCTCATTTCATTCCTCCTGTATCCAGCTTTTCAGCTCTGTGTGCTCAGAAGGGGGCGTGTGTGATTTGTTTGAATTGCATATCATGTGACCCAGCAGGATGACATCACCAGGCCTTTACTCTCTCTAGTCAGAAAAAGGTCTGTTTATGTGTAGCATTGTAAGTAGCTACATTGTAGCTCAGAGGTAAAACTTTTGCCTCCAGGCACAAGGGTCCTCGGTTCAAATCCCTGCAGGAACCAAACCTGTGGATTTTATTTCTCTTTATCAACCCAAACCAATGACATCACACCAGGTCACACATTTGACCACACCTAAATAAATTACATCACACCAGGACACACTTCTGAGTACACCCAAACAAATGACATCACACCAGGACATGCCTCTGATCACACCAAAAACCAATTACATCACACAAGGACACGCCTCTGACCACACCCAAACCAGTGACATCACACCGGGACACCCCCCAGACCACACCCACTGAAATGACATCACACCAGGACATGCCTATAACCACACCCAAACAAATGACATCACACCAGGACAAGCCTCTGTACACACACAAACACATGACCTCACACCAGGCCATGCCTCCGACCACACCCAAACAAATGACATCACACCGGGACATGCCTCTGACCACACCCAAATAAATGACATCACACCAGGAAACATCTCTGACCACACCCAAAAAAATGACATCACACCGGGACATGCCTATAACCACACCCAAACAAATGACATCCCACCAAGACATGCCTCGGACCACACCCAAACAAATGACATCACACCAGGACTTGCCTCTGACCCCACCCAAGCAAATGACATCACACCGGGACACCCCTATAACCACACCCAAACATATGACCTCACACTAGGCCATGCCTCTGAGCAGACCCAAACAAATGACATCACACAAGGACACGCCTCTGACCACATCCAAACAAATGACATCACACAAGGACACGCCTCTGACCACACCCAAACAAATGACATCACACAAGGACACGCCTCTGACCACACCCAAACAAATGACATCACACAAGGACACGCCTCTGACCACATCCAAACAAATGACATCACACCAGGATACATCTCTGACCACACCCAAACAAATTATATTCCCACCAGGACATGCCTCTGTACACACCCAATCACATGACCTCACACCGGGACACCCCTCTAACCACACCCAAACACATGTCCTCACACCAGGCCATGCCTCTGACCACACCCAAACAAATGACATCACACCAGGACACACATTTGACCACACCCAAATAAATTACATCACACCAGGACACACTTCTGAGTACACCCAAACAAATGACATCACACCAGGACATGCCTCTGATCACACCCAAACAAATGACATCACACCGGGACATGCCTCTGACCACACCCAAACCAGTGACATCACACCGGGACACGCCTCCGACCACACCCAAAGAAATGACATCACACCAGGACATGCCTATAACCACACCCAATCAAATGACTTCACACCAGGACAAGCCTCTGTACACACACAAACACATGACCTCACACCAGGCCATGCCTCCGACCACACCCAAACAAATGACATCACACCGGGACATGCCTCTGACCACACCCAAATAAATGACATCACACCAGGACACATCTCTGACCACACCCAAACAAATGACATCACACCGGGACATGCCTATAACCACACCCAAACAAATGACATCCCACCAAGACATGCCTCGGACCACACCCAAACAAATGACATCACACCAGGACATGCCTCTGACCACACCACAACAAAGTACATCACACCGGGACAGGCCTCTAACCACACCCAAACAAATGACGTCACACTAGGCCATGCCTCTGAGCAGACCCAAACAAATGACATCACACAAGGACACGCCTCTGACCACACCCAAACAAATGACATCACACAAGGACACGCCTCTGACCACACCCAAACAAATGACATCACACAAGGACACGCCTCTGACCACCCAAACAAATGCCATCACACTATGACACATCTCTGACCACACCCAAACAAATTATATTCCCAGCGGGTCATTTCTTTGTATAACCGTTTTCACATGACCTCACACCGGGACACCCCTCTAACCACACCCAAACACATGTCCTCACACCAGGCCATGCCTCTGACCACACCCAAACAAATGACATCACACCGGGACACGCCTCTGACCACACCCAAACAAATGACATCACACTAGTACATGCCTCTGATCACACCAAAACAAATGACAACACACCAGGAATCACCTCTGACCACACCCAAACAAATGACATCACATCAGGACACACCTCTGACCACACCCAAACAAATGACATCACACCAGGACACCCCTCTGAACACACCCAAACAAATGACATCACACCAGGACACGCCTCTGACCACACCCAAACAAATGACATCACACTAGGACATGCCTCTGACCACACCCAAACAAATGGCATCACACTAGGACATGCCTCTGACCACACCCAAACAAATGACATCACACTAGTACATGCCTCTGACCACACCCAAACAAATGACATCACACTAGGACATGCCTCTGAACACACCCAAACAAATGACATCACACCAGGACATGCCTCTGACCACACCCAAACAACTGAAATCACACCAGGACATGCCTCTGACCACACCGAAACAAATGACATCACACCAGGATTCAACTCTGACCACACCCAAACAAATGACATCACACCAGGACACGCCTCTGACCACACCCAAACAAATGACATCACACCAGGACTTGCCTCTGACCCCACCCAAGCAAATGACATCACACCGGGACACCCCTATAACCACACCCAAACATATGACCTCACACTAGGCCATGCCTCTGAGCAGACCCAAACAAATGACATCACACAAGGACACGCCTCTGACCACATCCAAACAAATGACATCACACAAGGACACGCCTCTGACCACACCCAAACAAATGACATCACACAAGGACACGCCTCTGACCACATCCAAACAAATGACATCACACCAGGATACATCTCTGACCACACCCAAACAAATTATATTCCCACCAGGACATGCCTCTGTACACACCCAATCACATGACCTCACACCGGGACACCCCTCTAACCACACCCAAACACATGTCCTCACACCAGGCCATGCCTCTGACCACAACAAAACAAATGACATCACACCAGGACACACATCTGACCATACCCAAACAAATGACATCACACTAGGACATGCCTCTGACCACACCGAAACAAATGACATCACACCAGGATTCACCTCTGACCACACCCAAACAAATGACATCACATCAGGACACGCCTCTGACCACACCCAAACAAATGACATCACACCAGGACACGCCTCTGACCACACCCAAACAAATGACATCACACCAGGACACACATCTGACCACACCCAAACAAATGACATCACACTAGGACATGCCTCTGACCACTCCCAAACCAAAGCCATCATACTAGGCCTTACTTCTAACCATGGCCACAAACATATATCCCAATTTTTTTTAGACAGCCCATGAGGGACACTTACACAGAGGACTGCGCTGAGGTTGAGGCCTGAACAGGCGCGGTCATTACAGCTGTACATATTTTGCACCACATTTAATATGCGTTTTAGACAGTTTCCAGGCACTTCTGAGCCTCGACCAACAGGTGAAGCTTTGTGAAAATAGGTGTGGTTTACTATGCATCATTGTGCACCAAAATTTTGGCACAGTTAGTGGTATAAATAAGCCAACTTAAAACTGTGTAAAGTTAGACCAGACAGTTCTAACCTGCACCATATTTATCAACGCTGTGATACCCGTGGAGCACTGTAGGACTGTCTGGTCTAACTTTACACTAACCCCTATCACAGATTACCACCAATCTCCCGGTGGTCAGGAAAAAGTCCAAATTACCAAAAAATCACAGAAGAAGAACCAAGGACCTTACTCTAAAATATAACCTTTATACAATTACATCTAAAAAACTAAATAGTACTATTCTCCTATACTCCTAATAACCTACTATATGCTCCTCACACCATAGGTCAAGCAGTTACGGTACAGACTTCAAAGATAGAGCCCTACAACTGACACCTAGGTGAAGGACGGAGTAATCGCCCCAAAAGGGGCGGCCCCGTATATTCCAGAACTTGCCCTATTCTCACCTTTAGTCACAAAAAGTACACACTAATCACCACTATATCTATAAAGACTGTCCAAAATAGTCCCAATACATCTATGGCTGTGATTTGATAATGTATTGAAGTGAATTATCGGCGTTTCCTTCCGAGTGCGCATGCGCTGTGATGCCGATGAAGCCGGGAGCTGTACTGGCAGATAGACACGGTATGCGCAGGAGCGGAAGTAAGAAAGAGCCGCATCGCCGACTTTTTGCTCTAGCGCATGCGCTGTTGAAAGGAATACACACCGGGACACGGCGAAACAGCAGGACTTATGCGCGGCTCACCTGGGAGGAGGAGCAACTGCCATTATGACTATATAGGTGAGTTATTTTCTCCTATGTTTGCTGCTGGTATATCTGATTATTGCTCTGACATCTAGCCAACTGCTCGACCGGGAGCTTTCTTCCCCTGATGAACCTCTGGACACCACAGAGGGGAAACGCGTCGGGACTCTGTATGATTGGCGACTCTGCATAATTTGTGATTGGTTTCATCAGAAGCAGCAGGAGAGATAAGTATCAAGCCTGCTTTTTGTGTAACCTGTTGTTTATCATTTGTGTAACTTGAGAACTAGCAAGGATATCATGATATTTAAAGCATATCTATGTTTTTAACATTTTTCTGTATGCTCCTCTAAGCACAATACACCTAGAGTTTTTATAGATATAGTGGTGATTAGTGTGTACTTTTTGTGACTAAGGGTGAGAATAGGGCGAGTTCTGGAATATACGGGGCCGCCCCTTTTGGGGCGATTACTCCGTCCTTCACCTAGGTGTCAGTTGTAGGGCTCTATCTTTGAAGTCTGTTCAGTAACTGCTTGACCTATGGTGTGAGGAGCATATAGTAGGTAATTAGGAATATAGGAGTAGGAGAATAGTACTATTTAGTTTTTTAGATGTAATTGAATAAAGGTTATATTTTAGAATAAGATTCTTGGTTCTTTTTCTGTGATTTTTATTTTTATTTTTTCTAACTTTACACTAAGAGGTATTGATAAATCTGCCTGATTTTAAATGTGTTGGAAAGCATTTAGCCCAAATTGTGCCAGAATTCTGGCGTTACTGCCTTGATATGTCTGCCCCACTGTGTTTTTTAAAACAATTTTGGTGCGGATTGTGTAAATTGGATAAAAAATAAAATGTGTGTTTGCATTTCTGCAACAAAATCTGCAACAATACTTTACAAATTGACGTCTGTGCAAGGGACATCAAACACTTTATACTTACGGAGATATGGTGCACTAGTTCCTTGGTGAGTCTCTCTGCCAGGTGAGGTATGGTAGCCTGCTCACGTCTCAGAAGAACACTGCAAATAAGACGAAGTTAGGCTGGGTTCACACTATGTTATTTCATAGACATATGTCTTTTTTCGGCTGCACTATTTAACTGTGTAATTTACTATATTATATGTATCTTGGTATAAGTATCCGTCCAGCTCACCCTGCACTAATACCTAGAAAAGATGGAGTTTTCATCCCAAAAAGAGCATCGTCTGGTTTATCAAGACTGTGGAGGAGTCGATTGTGAGTCAGTCACTGCATGCCGCATTTTTGAATATGAATCCCCTGAGGAACCCCTGAATCATCGTGGGGGGAAGGTGTGGATGTGGGTGTGGGGCAGGCCTGTTCCTAGGGGCGGGCGAGGCGGGTGATCGCCCAGGGCGCAGAGGCTCCGCTCACCTGAGGGGGGGGGCGCCGCGACCGCCCGACTCGCTCGTCCGGAGGATAACCCCTAACTCTGCGCGACCGTTTTATAACAGCCGTGCAGAGTCAGTAGCCTGCCGGTACAGGGAGGAGGCAGGATGGATTGTTCCCCTTCCTGTCTCCTCCCCTGTATGTATCAGCGTCGCAGGGGGCGCACGGCTTTCACTGCGCCCCCTACGACGCTGGGATCTCCTCGGTCGGCAGCTCTGCCGGCTGAGTAGATCCATGGGAGCTGCGTGACAGCGTAAGCGGCGTGATGACGTCACACCGCTTACACCGCTCCGCAGCTCCAGACCGGGATGCACGGACCAAGGGGAGTACTTTTTTTATTTTATAATTAGCTACAGGAGGGCATCTCCTGACTACAAGGGAGGCATCACCTGGCTACAGGGGCATCTACTGGCTACAGGGAGGCATCTACTGGCTACAGGGGGGCATCTACTGGCTACATGGAGGGACATCAGCTGGCTACAAGGGGGGAATATACTGGCTACAAGGGGGGCATCTACTGGCTACAGGGGTATCTACTGGCTACAAGGGGGCATCTACTGGCTACAGGGGCATCTACTGGCTACAGGGGGACATCTACTGGCTACAAGGGGGCATCTACTGGCTACAGGGGGGCATCTACTGGCTACAGGGGCATCTACTGGCTACAAGGGGGACATCTACTGGCTACAGGGGCATCTACTGGCTACAAGGGGGGCATCTACTGGCTACAGGGGTATCTACTGGCTACAGTAGGCATCTACTGGCTACAGGGGAATCTACTGGCTACAAGGGGGGCATCAACTGGCTACAAGAGGGGCATCAACTGGCTACAAGGGGGGCAACTACTGGCTACAGGGGTATCTACTGGCTACAGGGGGGCATCTACTGGCTACAAGGGGGGCATCACCTGGCTACAGGGGCATCACCTGGCTACAAGGGGGCATCTACTGGCTACAAGGGGGCATCTACTGGCTACACGGGAGCGTCACCTGGCTACAGAGGACATCACCTGGCTACATGGGGACTACTACCTGGCTATAGTGGGCTACTTTCTGGCTATAGTGGGCTACTACCTGGCTACAGGGGCTACTACCTGGCTTCAAGGGTTACTACCTGGGTACCATATGAGGTGCTATAGATGGGGAGTTTGTATAGAGATATGAATTGGTAGAGAAGTGCTGATAAATTGAGGAGTCTAAGATGTTTGTTTTATAAATTTTACAGTGAAGAGTCGGGAGTAGTCGTCATGGCGTCTGGGACAGATGGAGAAGAAGAAGAAGAGAAAGACCAACTCTTCAGAGACGTCTCCTGTGAGTCACTAGATATAACTTTACTATAATCATTTATATGTCTGCAGAGCCTGTGTACAGCTGGTATCCAATCCTATATGGTCATTGTATGCCGGTAATATTGGTTGTAGTATAATGGTTTATATTCAGTAATGGTATTGTGTATTATTCAGTCACTATGTGCTGGTAATATGTGGTCATGGTGTGGTTTTATTATTCGGTCACTGTGTGCTGGTGATATGTGGTCATGGTGTGGTTTTATTATTCGGTCACTGTGTGCTGGTGATATGTGGTCATGGTGTGGTTTTATTATTCGGTCACTGTGTGCTGGTGATATGTGGTCATGGTGTGGTTTTATTATTCGGTCACTGTGGGCTGGTGATGTGTGGTCATATTGTGGTTTTATTATTCGGTCACTGTGTGCTGGTGATATGTGGTCATGGTGTGGTGGTATTATTCGGTCACTGTGTGCTGGTGATATGTGGTCATGGTGTGGTTTTATTATTCGGTCACTGTGTGCTGGTGATATGTGGTCATGGTGTGGTTTTATTATTCGGTCACTGTGTGCTGGTGATATGTGGTCATGGTGTGGTTTTATTATTCGGTCACTGTGTGCTGGTGATATGTGGTCATGGTGTGGTTTTATTATTCGGTCACTGTGTGCTGGTGATATGTGGTAATGGTGTGCTGTTATTATACGGTCACTTTGTGCTGGTGATATGTGGTCATGGTGTGGTTTTATTATTCGGTCACTGTGTGCTGGTGATATGTGGTCATGGTGTGGTTTTATTATTCGGTCACTATGTGCTGGTGATATGTGGTCATGGTGTGGTTTTATTTTTCGGTCACTGTGTGCTGGTGATGTGTGGTCATATTGTGGTTTTATTATTCGGTCACTATGTGCTGGTGATATGTGGTCATGGTGTGGTTTTATTATTCGGTCACTGTGTGCTGGGGATATGTGGTCATGGTGTGGTTTTATTATTCGATCACTGTGTGCTGGTGATATGTGGTCATGGTGTGGTTTTATTATTCGGTCACTGTGTGCTGGTGATATGTGGTCATGGTGAGGTTTTATTATTCGGTCACTGTGTGCTGGTGATATGTGGTCTTAGTGGTCTTGGGATTCTGGTTTTGTGTAGCAGTGTTATTTGGTAACTGTATGACTATTATTTAGTAGTTTTATACATAGCGCATTATGTTAAAGCTTTTTGTATATTTTAGATTTGTTTGATGGTGATGCAATGTGTCGCATTATGTTACGGAGTGGGCGGGGGAGGGGGAGGGCGAAATTTCTTCACCTCGCCCTGAGTGCAATTTAGCCTAGGAACTGCCCTTGTGTGGGGTAACGCGTCGGGATGGACATGAGCTTTCTTCATTGATGGGAAGCACTAAAGATAAGGCTGCATTTGGGAACTTTTTTACCTCTATACTTAGAATTATAATTTTTGGATAATATATAGAGGTAGTGTGGATACACAGGGCCAGCCACTGACAGGGCCTGTCCCTTTTGGGATGAAAACTCCATCATATCTAGGTATTAGTGCAGGGTGAGCTGGAGGGATACTTATTTTGTCCCGTATTTAGGATCTGTGGAGTAACTAGATGGTAAACAACACAAAGGTTATCATGTGACCTTGAGTAATACCTCTTTTGCATTTATGTACTTATTTGAAGTTAATTTGAAGAGTGTATTATAGGTGCCTGTGTATTTTCACAAGAATCATTGTATGAAGATAGTGTTCCTAGTCTTGCTAGAAAGTTTTAAGTAAGAATATACAGTAGATATAGTAATGTCAGGAAATAATTGTAATGGTTATTGTGACGAAAACAGCCTAGTCCGCCGGCCCACTTGAGGGACGATGGCCTAACTTGGGGTGTATCTCGACGTTGCGCTGCCCACTAGGGGGAGCTCAAGATCAGCCAGATACTGTTCCACTGTTAACCCTTGCCCACACTGGCACAGGGAAACAACAATGCTGCCACCAGTTCGCTCGTTTAGTTATAACACAGGTCTCAAACTGCCGGCCCTCCAGCTGTTGGGAAACTACAACTCCCATCATGCATTTGTATAATCTATAACAGTGGGAATGATGGGAGTTGTAGTTTCCCAACAGCTGGAGGACCGGCAGTTTGACACCCCTGAGTTATAAGACCGGTCCGTTACCGACTTATAGCAGGGTCAGGAACCAACCCTTAGGTAGCTATATACTATAGACTGAGAATTAGGCGTGTGGGGCCGTTGATCAAGACAGACTAACTCAGATTAAAGTTTATAGATTTAATTAGCCTTGAAGGGCACACTAGACAGGTATATGTACAAGATGGATAATAATATACAGGTCAGAGAGAGGTGCAAATACAATTATGGATTACAGACAAAAGGCAGTTAAAATAAGTCAAGTTACCGTTGTTGCTTGGTGCCCGGCCGCACGGGGGGCATATGTGGCCTGGCTGCTGCGTGATGATGTTACTGGACCTGCTCTCAGGTACCCCCCTCCTTGGATCAAACAGGAAGAGCCAAGCCTGGCTCCGGCTTATATCTGCGAGGGGCAACCCACTTGGTAGCCCCCTACACACCCCTGGGACGGTCTATGAACTCCTCCCACTCAGGTCATGCAGTTTCTGATACAAAACCAAAAATGGACTATAACTCGGCAGGGCATTGGCACAGAACCGAGCCGGTGGTACCATCAGAACCGTCTGGGCCTACCCGACGCCTGGATATCAAACCTGCTTATCTTATGGACCCTGTAGGCCCGGTTCTGGATATCTCAGTCCCCATGCGTCCTGGAAACCGGGAAATGGGCCTGTGCGTGCGGGGAGCTCCATATTTTGCGATATGAACCCGCCATGCACCAGTTATGAGCGGATCGCCTATGAATCGATATGAAATATCGGAGACGACCCGACTGGGTTTGATTGATTGAAGTCTTTGAAGCTGGGACTAGCATTTGTTCAGTGCTAATTAGATTCATGAGGATCTTTTCATGGGTTGACCCCATGCTGTGGCGACTTCCTACAGAGGCATTGGGGAAGGAGCTGTGCTGATTAACATGTAAATTGAGCTTGTCCTGTGGTGGGGGAAGCTGTGTTCTGACTTGTCTAAGCTAGAGAGAGGACTGATTTGAGTCAATTTTCTTCCTCACAGTTATCATTAAAAGTTATATTTTAATACCCTGTTTCCCCTGTATTATATTAATTTTTGCTCCTAAAGACGAGCTGAGACTTATTTTTAGGGGATGTCTTATTCCTCCATGAACAAGAACATCAGCATAACCAGCCAAATTCTGAATTACATAAAAAATGCACTATGTCTTATTTTCATGGGATGCCTTATTTTTGGGGAAACACAGTAGTAAGGTCCTTGTGGTTGGTTCTAAGTCAGTGACAGTGGTTCATATGGGCTTTTTTCTAACTACTGAAATATTAGTAGAATCTATGATTTAGCAAAGCCCACAGTCTTGATCAATGCTTTCATGATGAACAAGATAGTCTATGTCCAGCTCACTGACACACCAACCAAAATGGACAAGTTCAGGTCTACCAGTTGGCTATGACAAAGTGCACATAGCTGCTTGAAATGCGTAAGCGTATATCTCTTTTTCCCACAATGTGTTGCCAGTGTTCCTTCTATTTTATGGATTCAAATAATAATGGATAGCAATTTTACATTAGGGATCCTCGTGCTGGATTTTCCCAATTTGCACTTCCCAGGCCTAACAGTTACAAAGGACAATCACAGATCTTTCAGGCACCACATAAGGACCATCTTCACTATTGGCACAATCCTACCAGCATTGTGATGGGTGTTCCAGTGTTACAACACACAACCTGAGCGGACACTGATGCCTACACCACCTCCTGTGAGCTGACAACTGCAGAACTATAATTGACGGCTGCAGCTACCTTGACAGGATATTGTATAGGGTACATGAGATATGTCCTCTCCAGAGTCATCCTGAAGTGTCTGCCACAGATCCGTGCCATAGATCCTTGCCACAGATTGTCTGCCAAATGGATCTGCCCTAGAGTACTTACACCTAAGAGTGTCCACCACAGATACCCGAACCAGGGTGTTAATGGGTTTTGTGTGTGGGATGCTCAGTACTGTACAAACATGCAGTGTAGAGAGACCATTTGCACTTGTCCTCTTTGCCTGTACTGGTCACTGGTAAAGTTGGAGTAATACCTTGTACCATGTGTGAGAATGCTTATTGCAGAGAGACCTGTACCTGAAGTATTCATGGTTTTCAAAGAAAATCTTCTCGCTGTGCATGGCGTCTTCAAGGGAGACGTTATTCTGAATCTCTCTCTGCCCCCGACATTTCACCATCATGTAACCTTTCCTAAGGGTGTACACTCGATTTTGGACAACACGTAAAACCTCACTTTCTGCACCTGCGTCAACCAGGTCGGGTTTAGTCAGGACTCCTATATGAAATGTGCAGAACAAACGGTTACTGAGACAAATAGGTGTTCTGATGTCTTTGACCTATGCCACTAGCATTTGATGGATCTCTTTGACCTACAGTGGAGTCTAATAGGTTTAGTCGTGATTTCTATATTTTTGACAATAATTTTAATGCTGCGCTATTCTTTCCCTCAGGGCTGCTACTAGAGGCCCTAATGGCATGGTGAACATAGCTTTACTTGGTCCTATTTATTAACTTACTTATAATAATATTGAGCTAGGCTTTTGAGAATTTTGCAAGCATTTTTTTTTATTGATTTTAAATAAAATTGCATCGATTTTTTTTTCTTTTTTATTGTTTTGTGCATACAGCTTCTATGTTTCTGCATAGACTATGGACAGGCCTTGTGTAGTCTGATCCTCCAGTCTTGTGTTACTTCCTTCCATCTGCCCCTTCTTCTAATGTCTTTGTTTATGAAGTAGAGCTGTACATGCAGCAGTTATTGAGCGCTGTGTAAACAGCGATAGGGAAGGCAGAGATGGTAATAAACTATCCCTGCCTTCTCTCTGGAGAACCCGGCCGCTGCTGACAGATGGCTCTCTACTTCCCACAGCTGCAAACTTTACAAGGAAGTTCCAAAACATCCTTGCAGAGTTAAACATCATTCATCCAAAATGTTAGAGTCAACAGGCAGCTGGCTAGTGATTAATGAACACAAAAAGGGAACCTATTGGCTGATAGGAGGTGGGGTAGGTAACACTGTTTCCCTATATGTTACCTATAGTCAGTTCTCCGGTTGGATCCACCTCCCGAGCCATTTCCAGGACTTCTGTTGTAGCTATGTCCACATTACTGGGGACCACGGCTAGATTGATGGTTTCTTGTTTCGATATGTAATTTTTTATAATCTTCTTAATCTAGTTATATGTGTATAAAATAAAACACATTACTACTACTCACTAATAGCAGAAATGACAAAAACACTTGGAAAAAAACAGTATAAATTCTGCACATTCTGGATGTTTATAGGAAATACATTAATCATAGAGAAGCGAAAGAGCAAACTGCATTACTTACCATAACAGTGAGTCCACTCTTGAAGATTAAGGCAATGTTCACACTGCTTATCCACGGCGTAATTGCGGAGACGGATTTTGCCCGCAATTACACCGTGTGCCATGCGGCGTGGGCGGGGCGTGTGGGCCGGCAGCTCACCGGCCCCATAGTCATTCATTATCCATGGCGCGTATCCCGCCATGATTAATTGACATGTCACTTTCTCCCCGCTCACAAAATACGGCGAGGGGGGAGGGGAGACAGAATTGATATTTCTCTATGAGAACTGTGTATTACCATAAAGACTGGGACGGATTTCAGCCGTAATTCGTGCAGTACGGCGCGAATTACGGACTGAAATCCATCCCAAAATAAGCCGTGTGAACATAACCTTAGGGCGACATGTATGATTTTTGGCGCCCAGGTGCCATTTTTTGTGTGCGCATTTGTAGCGTAGAATGTGCCTGAATCTAGGAACCTGTTCAACTGTGGGTCATAGATGTAGCGCTTTCTAGCTACAAAGCGACACTTCAGGCTCAGGTAAACCACTTTTAAAGTGCTCTACCTGTTCCAGCAGTAATGTGTCTGGATTTGCCGCACTGACGCTATAAATCTGTAGCTTTGTACGGTTGTGGTGTGACACCTCTAGTACGCCCCCGATATCGTCCGCTCTGTAATGCGCCTGATATTGGAGTGCGCCTGGCTAGAAATATAGCGAATTGGGCTGTGCCAGTTTTCGGGCTGAAAAGACAAGAAGACTTCTGGCGCAGCCCCGTACATATATGTCGCCCAAAATCTTTCACACCTATATACATAAAAAATTCTGTGCTTATTAATTTCTTACTAGATAAAAAAAAAAATTGTGTGTATTCAGCCACCACTAGGGGGAGCTCACTGCATATTTTTTGGATTCATCTCATTATTGAGCCTAATACACTGGTGGCTACAGGAAACTAGCATTTTATTCTTTAAAGGGGTTTTGCCACGATAGACATTGATGGAATATCACAGGGGATATGCCAGCATTGTCTGATAGGTGCGGGTCCCACCTCTGTGACCTGTGCCTATGTCTGGAACTGGCCCCTGAAACTCGCAGTGCAGATTGGAGAGCCAGTTGCACTTGTGCACGGCTCCCCATTCTGTACTATGAGAGTTCCAAGCAGAGCAGAATGCACTGCTCCCTTGTACCCAGAACTCCCATAGAACAGAATGGAGAGTGACTGAGCAAGCGCAGCCAGCTCTTCAGCCGCTGCTGTGAGTGGCAGCCATGTTTTCCACTTGTTCATTTAGGGTTCAACAGATGGATCCAAACATACATCTAAAAGCATATGTTCACACGGACCCAACACGCCGCGTGAACATACCTTAAGGTTTGGTTCACATTTGCGTCTGAGAACTTCAGACTTTCAGTTGCAGAGGTGAAAATGGAATCCATGGGATCCATGGGATCCGTTTCACAATGGGCACCCATGCCGCCTGACAGACCCTATTTATAGGTCCATCGAGTATCCGCCATGGTGTTCGTCACTGAGACGGAAAAGTAACACAGCTTGCTGCATTAGTACTAATGTTGGACTTTTATTTATCTTTTACCTGAGCTACAAGAGTTCTGTTTTTTTGGTTTACAATGTCAGTAATGATCTTATGTCTGATACTTATACTACTAATACTATTTGGCCTGATGAGGTATGTACTACTATCGATCTTTGGTGCATTGATAATTTATTCTGCTTGCAGATTTGTATACAAATAGAAATGTGAATACAACAGATATGTTTAAAAAAAACACAAAAATGTTAAAAGGTGGAGATTCACTTTCATAATATTCTCTTTCATCAGAAGGAAAAATCCATTCCATGATTACTTGTTACACGGAAAAACTCTGGGTTAAAGTACCTGGAGAAGGATTTCGGAATCCTGGTGGACAGTAAACTTAATTGTAGCAGCCAGTGTCAGGCAGCAGCTGCCAAGGCAAATAGGATGATGGGGTGTATTAAAAGGGGCATAGATGCACATGATGAGAACATCTTTCTCCCATTATAGAAGTAACTGGTCAGACCACACATGGAATATTGTGGACAGTTTTGGGCACCAGTGGAAAGACGTTGTAGAGCTTGAACAGGTACAAAGGTGGCAACAAAAATAATAAAAGGACTGGGTGGACTGCAATACCCCGAAAGATTAGCAAGATTAGGGTTATTTAGTTTACAGAATAGACGGCTTCAGGTGGACAATAAATATGTATAAATATATCAAAGGTCAGTATAGAGATCTCTCCCAAGATCTATTTATACCCAGGACTGTATCCAGAGCAAGGGGGCATCCTCTACATCGTGAGCAAATAAAGTTTCTACATAAATATAGAAAGGGATTAGTGATGAGCGATTGTGTCAACTATCGTTATCGATTCGATAGTCGATATCGTCAATTATCATGATGATATCCGATAGTCGATAACAGATTATCGCTGATGACCATTAAAGTCTATGGGAGAGCAACAACACCTTCATTCTTACACACAAACAGGGCTGGAGAAGCTGGAATTAACATCCACAACAGTCAAATGGATACGTGCTACATCTTAGGCAACACAATTAGGCAACAAGAGTCACAGAAAAAAAGTCACAGACCATTCACTATCCCTGTCTTGCACCACAGCATGACCATCTAAACCTGTCTGACCCACAGATTAAAAAGTGACGGAAAAAGGAGTCTTTGAACCACCATTTTAGTTGAACTGGACATATACTGTCCCTGTCCTGGGCCACAGTACGACCATTAAACCTGTCTGACCCCGAGATTACAAAGTGCCGGAAAAAGGAGTCTTTCAACCACCATTTTAGTTGAACTGGACATTGACTATACCTGTCCTGTACCACAGCATGACCCGAAAACCTGCATGACCCACAGATTTAAAAGTGACGGAAAAAGGAGTCTTTCAACCACCATTTTAGTTGAACTGGACATTGACTATGCCTGTCCTGGACCGCAGAATGACCCTCAAACCTGCATGACCTACAGATTAAAAAGTTCCGGAAGAAAGTAATCTTTGAAGCAGTATTTTAGTGAAATGGACATTGACTATCCATATCCTGTAACGCAGCATGACCCAAAAACCCACACAGGTGCCCTTATGGACCATCAGCAGAAAATTTCGCAATAAGAAATAAACTATATTAAAAGCAACTCTTTTTCCAATACTGCTGCTGCTAGAGCTACTTGCCATTCTGCTGGTGACATTGTTCCACCATGACATTAGAATGTGAAGCAAACGAAACAGATGTCCCCAGTAGGTCAACGAGGCCTGTCTGAAAATCCTGCATTCTACTGTCAAGTGGGTTGAAGGAAATTACTGATCAAGGCAGGTGAGGCTGTAAACGTGGATCACGCAGGTTCAGCTAGCAGGGCCGGAGTTACAGTGGGTGCAGTGAGAGCCAGGGCTGGCGTCCGTCATCTATTAACACGCAGGTTAAAATGCCCTGATGACGCAGCAACGAAAACAGTTGTGCTGAAGCAGAGTGCGGGAAGCAGAAGTGTGAGCTCAGACCTCCAGCCTTCCTCAGTACACAGTCAAGACCTGGGTAGCGCTTGAGAAATTTCTGCCTCTACGAGAGCGCTTGCCCTTCCGTATGAGTGCGGACCAATTGAGCTTCACTTGGAGATGCTGGTGGTTGACGCTCCTGTTTCAGCCAGGTGCCTTTTTCTTGGCATTCTTTTTCTCGTTTTACTCAACGTGTTGGAGAAAATTGTCTCTGTTCTTGGGGTGGCGAATGTGCTCCATACACCATGTCCTCTGAATAATCTACATCTGTTCAAGTCTTCCTGTACCTCCCTTGTACAATTCAAAGGAATATGTGTATCAGCTATTTTGTACGTGCAATTTTTTTAGTAGTTTAATTCTAGAAAACACATTTTTAAAATAGGATGGAATCCCACCGTCTTTGTTTCTCTTTTTTTTAATTGTATTAAATGGGTTGTCTCACTACAGGGATTGCTAGCTATGTTAAAGATCTTGCAAAAAACAAGTCATTTTGCAATATGTGGTCCATTAACAGTGTCCTAACTATTCCTGTTTTTGACAGCACCATGCCCCATAAATTTCAAAACATCACCCTTGAGCCACTGTTGACAATTGTGAAGTACAAATGTCTGTTAGAAACCCCATTTTTTATAATATGATATGTAGTATATCTGCATTTCACATCAACATGCCCCCAAAACTTCAAAACATGACCCTTTGGCCACTCTTGACAATTGTGAAGAACAAATGTCTGTTAGAAACCACATTTTTTTATAATAGGACCTGTAGTATAGCTGCATTTCACAGCAGCATGACCCAAAAAATTATAAAAATGACTCCACAGCCACTGTTAAAAATTGTGATGGAGAAATGCCACTTAGAAGCCACATTTCTGTTCGAAAGGACCTTTATTATAGCTGTATCTCACATCAACATGACCACAAATCCAGTGCGAAAAATTTTAAAGATGAAGTGAGTGAATGCGTTTTTTTCATGAAACCGTGTACAATTGGTGTCTTTTACAGTCTCCTCACTGCAAAACCAGCAAAATTAGCTTTTGGGATCGGAAAATAAAAATTGCAGTAAGAAATGATCATTTTTTTTTTTCTTATTCAAACTCTTTTATTGTAAGGATTATAAGAAGTACAAAAAAAAACAGGTATGGACATATCCAATGTAGAAACTGTAGGAAATACAAATTATGCAATACAGTACTAGCATATCAATCTTTCCTCCGTCATGATACAGAGTCAGATATAGCAAATGCTGAGAAAATCATACTATTTATTTGACAAAGAGATATGGGTATTCGGTCTTCAAATTTGAGTATTGTATCTGTTGGACCTGTCCTCCAAATGGGAAAAAGATTGACTAAGTTTCTCTTAAATGCGTTAATCAATTGAGTTTGTGATCTCAATCGAGGTCCCAGTGAGGAGGTTTGAACCGACCCAACAGATAGAAAATAAGTGAGTCTTGCACCAGTTGTTTAGTTACCTTCTTATAAGCCACTCTTAGATAAACTTTACTAGAATCAATAGGGATACCAACTGAAAATTAAGAAACAAGAAAACAAAACACAAACTCAGAAACCTATGGCCGGCACGGTTGCGACACTGATCCCTAAGTGAAAGAAGAATCAATCTGTACCACTCCAATACTAGGTCCCAGACCGTCGGGTTTATAAGATAAACCGTTAACAAGAACCAGAGAGATACTGGTCTGATTGGCAGAATGTAATCCAATCTTCCCACACATATAGATATTTGCTGTAACATAGCGGGGAGTCAGTCCGAAACTCTTCCAGTCTCTGCAAGGCCCGTATTTCCTCAAACCAATCCGCTATGGACGGGCAGGTTGTGGAAAGCCAGAGTCTGGGGATGACTATTTTGGCAGCCAGAATCAGGAAAGTGATGAGATGGGCCCTGAGGATATGCCCGGGGAGGGGGATATCAAAGAGGAGAAGAGTAGCCGGATCGTTCTGGAGTTTTACTCCCGTTATTCTAAAGATAAGGTCGATGACCTTGCACCAGAAAGGTTGTAGAACCGGGCAGCCCCACCAAATATGAGTCATGGTTCCCCTATCAGACTTGCACCGCCAGCAGGTACTAGGACAGGTAGGGTATGCAAGGTTCAATAAGGCCGGGACTCGATACCACCTAGTAAGAATTTTATAATTAAGTTCATGTGCTCGTAGAGACACGGAGGCCCTATGAGTGATCTGGAACGTTTTGTGCCACACCTCCTCAGGAAGGTTCCTATCTAGTTCTCGTTCCCAGCCCCTTTGAAAAGTCAACCTCTCTGTCGTGGAAGGACTAAGTAGAAGTCTATATACGCCAGAAAGGGCACGTCTTTCAGAATATCTGCCCAGACACCACAACTCAAAAGTGTTGGGGGGTCTATGGAGGTTGAACCGCTGTTTCCAGCTTGCGTACATACTTCGCAGTTGGTAATAGTGGAATCTAGCGAAACGAGTCGAGGACCTATCGACCACCAATTCCTCGTAACCCTTCAAAGATCTCGGGGTAACAACACTATCAAAGGTGGTGTGGCTGGCCCTTGGTCCTAATAGCTGAGAGAGGGGCTGGGAAAGAGATTCAGGGACAGCCGGGTTCCCCACAACTGGTGTACAAGGTCCCCCCGGGCGGATGATCCCCACCTTAGAGGCATATGACCTACATGTCGCAATCGAGGTTTGAGCGATGAGGGGCACCGAACCGAGCAGACTCCTCGGCAGCATTGAGGGTGGAAGCCATGGAAGGGCCGCTATCGGGGCCCCATATTGTTGGGACTCAAGGCAAACCCAGAGCTTTGCATCTGTGTCGTTAAAAGCATCTATGATTCGCACCAAGACCGCAGATAAGTAGTAAGTTAGGAAGTCCGGTAAGGACAAACCTCCCTCTGACTTTGGTCTGATCAAGGTTGTTTCCGCGACCCTGGGACGACCTCGTGCCCAAACGAAGCTGGAGGTTAGCTTGCGCAGGGCCCCAAAAAAGGATCGGGGTAGCTTGGTAGGGATCGCCTGGAAAAGGTACAGTAAGCGGGGGAGCACATTCATTTTTAGGATGTTAATCCTACCTATCCAGGAGAATCCCTCTTCTCCCATTTCAGGAGGTCTTGTCTAATTCTAGATAAAAGAGGGGCATAGTTAAGATCAAATACTTTGTCTAGAGATGAAGGTATTTGGACCCCCAAATATTTGAACGATGAGGTCTCCCAGGTGAAGGGGAAAGAGGATCGCAAATCGGAGAGGAGGTCAGAGGGTAGATAGAAGCCGAGAGCCGAGCTCTTAGTCATATTTATTTTATGGTTGCTAAATAGCCCAAACTCCTCCAGAATCCCCAATGCTGCCGGAAGAGAGACCTCTGGCTCCGTGAGATAAAGTAGCAAGTCGTCCGCATAGGCCGAGGATTTAAAGTGGAGATCTCCCACCCTAACCCCCCTAACCCCTGAGTCACGGCGCAAATTCTGCATCAGATGCTCCATAACCAAAATATAAAGGATAGGGGAGAGCGGGCATCCCTGCCTGGTGCCATTACCTATCATCAATGGAGCTGAAAGAACCCCATTAACACGTATCTGCGCCTGGGGTGAGGAGTAGAGGGCCATCACTCTTTCACGCATCACCATCCCAAAGCCCAGGGAGTCCAGGACTCCCCTTAGAAAAGGCCATGCGACCCGGTCGAAAGCCTTCTCCGCATCCAAAGATAGGAGAAGGCACGGGATCTGTTTCGAGTGAATATGATGAATCAGGGAGAAAGTCTTCAGCGTATTGTCTCTCGCCTCCCTGGAGGGGACAAAACCGACCTGATCTGGATGTACGATAGTTGTAAGCAAAGGACGGAGGCGATGAGCCAAAATTTTTGCGTAGATCTTCGCGTCAGTATTAATCAATGAAATGGGTCGGTAACTCTGGCACTGCATCGGATCCTTACCCTCCTTCGGTATCACTACTATGTGAGCTCGCAGGAAAGCAGGGTCAAACGGGGAATCAGAAGAGACAGCATTAAACGCCTGCAGCATCGGTTGCGACAACTCAGTCTTCAGGGTCCTATAAAACATGGTTGTAAAACCATCGGGGCCGGGGCTTTTACCCGAGGGCAGAGACTTAATTGCCCGAAGGAGTTCTTCCTCGGTGAAGGGCTCCTCCAAGGAGGCGAGAGACTCAGGAGCCAGACGCGGCAGGGCCGTTTTGGATAGGTAGGCTTGTAGGGAAGTAGGGCAGGGGTCCCTGGAGGGGAGATTGTACAGTGTGGCGTAGTATTTGTGAAATACCTGAAGTATTTCCTCCGTGAGGTGAGTGATTCGTCCATCAGGACTCTTTATGCTAGGCACAAAAAGAGAAGCTCTCTTGTCTCTGAGAGCTCGCGCTAGATGTTTGCCTGGCTTGTTGCTCCAGACATAGAAGGAGCTGGAACATATTTGACGGTATTTCTTGTGCCTCTTATCCATAAGTAGGAGGATCTCGTGGCGTGTCTGGGTGAGAGCCCTTAGGTCAGACTCTAGGCCTGAGGACTTATGAGCGGCCTCTAGGTAGGATAGATGTGTCAAGAGGGTTTGAAGCTTCGTGGAGGATTCCCGTTTGAGGCGCGCCCCGTGCTTTATCAGAATTCCACGCAGTGTACACTTCAGTGCTTCCCATTTGATTTGGGGTGGAGTCGGGTCAAGGATATGGGCTGAAAGGAAGGTGTCTATTGAACCTTGGAGGTCTGATAGGCACAAGGAGTCTGAAAGCAATGATTCGTTAAGCTTCCAGGTAAAATCTGGTCGCTTGTATTGTGGTAAAATGAGGTCGAGATGGACTGGGGCATGATCTGAGTGAAGGATATTGTCTATTGAGGAATCCGCCACATAGCAAAGGAGGGAGTGTTGCGGGAGAACATAATCTATACGGGTGTAGGAGTTGTGAGGAAAGGAATAAAAGGTATAATCCCGATCCTTTGGATGTAAGAGCCTCCAAACGTCCACTAGCTGCATATCATGAAGCAACTTTTTCACTCTGTTGAGGGTGTGATGGGCAACCGTTGGGCGTCCAGAGGAGGCGTCCAGGGTAGGATTAAGGGTTAAGTTGAAATCGCCACAAAGCACAATCTGCCCCTGGGCGAAACAAACCAAACTATCTAGGGTCTTAGCAAGAAAGGACAGCTGTCCTGTGTTAGGAGCATAAATATTCGCAATTGTGAGAATATGACCTTGGAGGTTTATTTTGACGAAGAGTGACCTAGCGTCTTCGTCACACCTGACGTCCAGCACCTGAGCCGGGAGCGACTTATGGAAGAAGATGGCCACTCCCCTAACTTTAGATGTTGCACTGCTATTATGGCACCAGGCAGGGAAATATCTGTTACGAAAGGACTGGATGTGAGAAGAAAGTAAATGAGTCTCCTGTATACAGAGTATATGTGACTTCTGTTTATGGAAGTGGTACAGGATTTTTGACCTTTTTTCGGGGGAATTGAATCCCTTAACGTTAAGGGATGTTATACGGATAGAAGACATTCCATTGGGAATGGGGAGCTGAGGAGAAGAATACCCCCAAGGTCGTTAGGAAGAGTGCCGACCGTGCCGTGCCAATGAGCCAAACATTAAATGAAACCCAAGGGTAACAGGTTTGATACCAAGGCCTAACAAACAGAGGCCAACTACCTAAGATGTACAGTTGTTCAACTGTAATGACCATTTGTTGATAACAAAAAGGCCACAAACTTAATGGGGGTAAAGTTAGCCAGATAACCAGAAATAAACAATGAAAAGGAAGAGAGATTCCCATTCCGTCGATCCGTTGCAGAATGAGAACCTCCAGAGACTTCTGAGAAGCATTGTAAATGGGTGCGAGCCCCTCAGAGACTAAAGTCCGAGGCGCTGGTAGGCATATCTAAAAGGAGATGGGGGGGAGGGAGAGGCTTGGGTAAGAGCAGTAGGGTGGGGAAGAAAATCAGCAGGGAGGGGGAGAGGAGAGGGAAATAGGGAACACAAAAAAAAAAAAAAAAAGAGAGGGAGTAAGAGAGGGACAGAGATGTCCTTCCGAGAGGGTCGCACCCATGAGATCTGCTGACACTATACATTACATATCCAATATCGAAAGAGCTAAGCTGACCATGAAACAAAGTTCAAGTGATCATAGAGAAGCAGTAACTTGCAGCCACCCAGTGCAAGGGATAGCTTGCCCTCCTCAAAGAGGGTACAAAGACACTCAATTAAAGCTGCAAGTCCAGGTAAGGGACAGCGAGAACCCTGGGAATTTTCAGCCGGAGGGGGATCTTCTAACGGTGAGGTCTTGACCTTATGTGTTGACTGTCTGGGCTCCCATGACGTCGTCTGCCCCTCTGGGGCCTCGCCTCCACCAGGTGAGAGCGTAGCCTTTGGTTATCCAGCAACGGGGCTAGAACCGGCGCAGGGGCCGCCACAGTGGCCGCAGCCCAGTCTGGTAGGGCCACTTCAGGCAGACCAAGAGTAGAAGCAATACTCGGCAGGTCCTCCGGTGATCTAAGGATGAGCATTTTGTCGCGATGCCTGATCTGTCGAGAGAAAGGGAACCCCCATCTATATGGGATGTTCCTGGTTTGGAGAATTGAGAGGAGAGGTTTGAGAGCTGCTCTCATCCTCAGAGTGCGTCTCGAGAGATCCGGAAATAGACTCAGGTTATGTCCTTCATATTCCACCTGCTGCATCAATCTGGCTTTTCGCATGATCTCCTCCTTCTCTATGTAATGATGGATCCTGCAGATGACATCTCGCGGGCGGGTATCGTCCATACTCTGTGGGCGTAGGGCTCTATGAGCCCTATCGAATTCGATGTAGGTGTCCTCTGGCCTACCCAGAATACGGTTAAATATTTTTGTGAGAGCCGCGGTGAGGTCCCCAGTTCTGACAGATTCTGGCAGACCACGGATACGAACGTTGTTCCGCCGGTTCCGGTTTTCAAGATCATCCATTTGAATGGACAGCTGGAGTTGTTGCGAGTTTTGTTCCGCCAGTGAAGCATTGAGATTGGTAACTAAGGCGGTTGTTGATTCTTGAGCTTTCTCCAAGCGGTGGACCCTCATCTGCAGGTCTGCCACGTTAGATTGAACTGGGCGAAGATCTTGTTTCCAGGCCTGTTGCATGTCTCTTGCCAGGAGCTGTAGGTCTTGCTTGGTTGGTATGAATGAGAGTAGGGCCCTAAGCTCCGGGTGAGACTCCAGCGTTTGTCTGGCATCTTCCAGCGGCAGGGGGCATGGAGGCTGGGTTGCTGGGCTCTCTGGCATCGGCCGGTGGACGTGGGGATGAGGGTCAGGACTATGAGGTAATCTTGAAGGGCTACCTCCCCATGGTGAGGAACTAGAGTCCGAGACCCAAGACTCGCCGCCTCTCGGAAGAGTGTCGGCACAGGCCTGGTTTCCAATCAGGGCCCCCGACGGGGTCAGGGCGGCAGGGGAGCCCAACACGTCGGAGTCAGCTGGGGAGTGAGACCCCCTCCCTTCATGGGCCCCGCCACCCCCCCAAGCCGCGTCCGGGACCCCGCTTAGGCCCCGACATCGGGCCAAGTCACACAGAGAGTGAACAGGGGCAGAGTCAGTGAGGCCCAGCGGGGACGTTTGTATAATGGAATTCACTGGGATGGGTTTATTAACAGGTGTGTCAGGGATATTAACTGGTGGGCATATCGGTTGAAAATTCCTAAGCCCATTATGCCCCTCATTAGAGATTTGGCTCCGTTTATTGAATGAGGCAGTAGGGCCCTCCTGGGAGCGGGACCAGGTTCCTTCCACTTCACCCTGTCTGGGGTCAGGTGGCAGTCCATCCAGGTCTTTCAGGGGTCGATCCCTATCTATGGGGATCAATGGCTTCAGACTGTTAGTGCTGCGCCTTGAGGGCTCCTCTGTAGCCCAGTTCGAGGAGCAATTGAGGGGGGATGCCGTATGACTCGGCGTCCCCTGCACCAGCAGCACCACGGGAGTGTCCCGAGATGCAAAGCAGGACGGTCCCGATGACTCTCCAGGGCCGCCCACGACCGAGGGCTGTTGGGTCTGTGTCACCAGGGGCTGAGCGGGCCCTTGGGGCCCTGGACTGGACTGACCTCGTGTTCCTGCTCCATTGCCGGCTCCGTTGGGCGTCTGCTGACGTACCCGATCAGGCTCTGATTCCGGCATCTCGCGGCTGCACGGGTGAGCGCTCTGCACTTCGGCGCCGGTCTTCTTCTCGGCAAGTCCCGGAGCGGCTGCTGAGGATCGCGGGGCTTGCAATCCTCCTCGCTGACGATGCGTCTGTCGGCGGAGATCAGTCTCCGTCTCGGGTGCAGTGAGCTCTGAGCGGCGGTGAGTCCGGGAGGCCACACGAGGTAGCGCTGTTGGCAAAGATGGCGCCGCAGGCTTCGGCGCGCGGGAAGAGGGGCCTTCGTCCCCAAGCCCCTGCAGTGGGGCAAAATAATTCGATATGGGGAGCCCAGGGGGGTCAGAGGATGATCCGCTAGCTGTAGCCAGCTTCTTGTTTCTTCTTGGGCTCATTTTGAGTGTTCTGGCAGCAGATATAAGCTAATCTCTGGAGGAGCTCCTGCAGCGTGCGTCTGGCTCCTTACATAGCAAACCACGCCCCCCATGATCATTTTTTTTAAAAAAAAGTTTTCAAGAGGACCATTTCTTTTGGAAGAGGAATGTGAAGTTGACTGGCAACTAATCGGTGACCTCGGCAACTGGGGCCACAACATCATCAGAGATCCATGCCTGATTCATCTTGATGAAAGTCAAATGATCCACATTATCAGTGGAAAGCCAGATGCGTTTGTCTGTAGTGACTCCTCCAGCTGTGCTGAAGGAGTGCTCAGATATGACGCTGGCTGCTGGGCAGGACAACACCTCTATGGCGTGGCGAGCGAGCTTGGCCATTCATCCATTTTGTACCCAGAAGTCAATTGGGTCCGGAACATATCCAAAAACATCGGTGTTGAGACGCAGATAGTCGTGCACCATGATCTTAAGCTGATCTCTGTGTGTTGGATGTGTGCCCTGCATTGCATGCGTTGGTGAGGTGGTGAATAAGGATTGCCAGAGGTCACCCATTAGGCTTCTGCCACCTTGCCTGCTGCTGCCGCTACGGCTACTTGGCGCTCTACTGCTGTTACGTCGCTGACGTTGTTCCACCGTGACATTTGAAGAACGTGAAGCAGATGCAACAGATGTCTCCAGTTGATCAATCAGCATGGTCTCCAATTCCTGCATTTTACTCTTTATTTCGGTGGACTCGCAAGCAAATTCTGCTGAAAGACCACGTTGGATCCGCAATGTCGTCATCATCATCATCATCAACACAGGTGACTTCCTTGTTCTGACATTCTGCATCCTGGAGCTGCGGGCTACAAGCAAGATGTACTGAAAGGCGTTGCCGACCGCCCGGGATTTTTGCCGATTGACCGGCTTCCTTCTCCTCCTCTGATGGCGTCAGAGCAGACAAAATCATACTCTTTGGCCTCTTGATCTTTTAAAATGCCTTCTGACCCCAACCGCATTTTGTCATCAAAGAGGTCTTCAGAAAATGGATTATCCACAGTGGTGGGTACACAAGTTGACATTTGGACTGCCTTTGCTTCATGTTGGACGCATGCTGACGATGATGATGATGACATTTGTGGCCGTGACTGGGAGGACGAGGAGTTAAGACTGCTGAATGCAGTTTGCATTAACCACTGAAGAACAGATTGGCGATGCTGTTCGTTACTGAGATTCACAGAGCCCTGACCCAGCGATGACAGGCCTGACGGTCCTGCAATCAACGATCCGCTGGCTTGCGTGTTGTCACCAGCACTGGAAGGAGCACCTTCTCTCGCACCTCTACCTCCATGTCCTGCACCCCTCTATGCTCGCTTACCACCTGCATTTCGCTCCATATTCAGAAAGATAAAAATAAAGAAACAGTCTTTTTTAATTGAAAGACAGCAAATCACAGCTATTCTTAAATCCCTCTAATTTCCTACAGCCAACTAGGATTAGAAACAGAATTGTTTCTATCGAATACCTGTGAAATGCGGTCTGGTGGAAGAACCGTAAGACAAAATCAACAGTGTTCTTCCTTCAGTCCCAGGGATTTACAACTGTCCAGTAGGACTAGGAATTGATAGTTTTCAACAAACTATAATACAAGTGCACTATCTGCGCCAAACTGAGATTCACCGAGCGCAATAAAACTATTCAAAAGTTACACGTTTTGTGCATCAATGACACCCGAGAACAGTTACTACAAAATTTCTGTATCCAAATTTAAGTACAAGGTGGCTCTTTGAACAAAACTGGGCCACACCAAAGTGCAATACAGCTATTTAAAAGTTATACGGATAACAAAAGGTGGTTTTTGCACCAATGAAATACACCAACAGTTACTAGAAAATTTCTGTATCCAAATTTAAGTACAAGGTGGCTCTTTGAACAAAACTGGGCTGCACCAAAGTGAAATACAGCTATTTAAAAGTTATACGGATAACAAAAGGTGGTTTTTGCACCAATGAAATACACCAACAGTTACTAGAACATTTCGGTATCCAAATTTATGTGCAAGGTGGCTTTTTAAACAAAACTGGGCCCCACCAAAGTGCAATACAGCTAATTAAAATTTAGACGGATAACAAAAGGTGGTTTTTGCACCAATGAAATACACCAACAGTTACTAGAAAATTTCTGTATCCAAATTTAAGTACAAGGTGGCTCTTTGAAAAAAACTGGGATGCACAAAATAAAAGGTACAATTTCACCTCAGGTGTGAGGTGTGCTGGCCAAAAAGTGGTAAAAAAAGCCATTTCAATGCAGGTTCAAAGCAGATTCTGGGCTGCACAATATTCACCCTCCTTTCCAAAGCCTGTCGGTCGGTCTGTCCGCCCCATCCCTCCTCTCCCCCTTCCCCCCCGCGGCTGCACAGCGCTATATGCTTCTTTAAAAGTCTCTGTCTAACTAAATAAGAGCTTAAATTCTCTAATCTACCTATATTCTAATGTTCACAGCTAAAAGCATAGTTGTCTGTGTGAATAAAGAGAACTGTGTCTCTGAGCTGTATTGAGAGAGACCTAGCACACGTCTTGCTCTAGTGAGAGACACTGACACACTGATGCTGAACAGGAAGGGCTGTTCTATGCAAAATGAGGTCATGTGATTTTTCCAGCCAATGACAGCCATACACATCACAGTCATGACGTCGCACACCTAGCTCACCCTGCTCTATGCTCTAAGCTGATTTTCTGGCCGCCAAAATGACAGGAAGCACCGAAAATGGCGCAATAGTAATAGATTATCTGCAGATTGTCACCTCAAATATTGCGTGATCGGAAATTTCCGATCAACCTAAAAATCGTGCCGCTTTCAACTTTGTCGATTATAATCGCTCATCCTTAAAAGGGATTCTTTACTGTTAGAGCAGTGAGACTGTGGAACTCTCTGGCAGAGGAACTTGTCATGGTGAATTCAATAACAGAGCTCAAAAAGGGTCTGGATACATTTCTAGATGTAATAATAGAACAAGTTATAGTGACCAGGATTCTGGAGAAGGGTCTGGATACATTTCTAGATGTAATAATAGAACAAGTTATAGTGACCAGGATTCTGGAGATAGGTCTGGATACATTTCTAGATGTAATAATATAACAAGTTATAGTGACCAGGATTCTGGAGAAGGGTCTGGATACATTTCTAGATGTAATAATATAACAAGTTATAGTGACCAGGATTCTGGAGAAGGGTCTGGATACATTTCTAGATGTAATAATATAACAAGTGATAGTGACCAGGATTCTGGAGAAGGGTCTGGATACATTTCTAGATGTAATAATATAACAAGTGATAGTGACCAGGATTCTGGAGAAGGGTCTGGAGACATTTCTAGATGTAATAATATAACAAGTTATAGTGATCAGGATTCTGGAGAAGGGTCTGGATACATTTCTAGATTTACTACTATAACAAGTTATAGTGATCAGGATTCTGGAGAAGGGTCTGGATACATTTCTAGATGTAATAATATAACAAGTTATAGTGACCAGGATTCTGGAGAAGGGTCGTTGATCCAGGGATTTATTCTGATTGCCAGATTGGAGTCAGGAAGGAATTTTTTCCCTAAAATGAGGACAATTGGCTTCTACCTCATGGGGGTTTTTGGTTTCCTCTAGAGTAACAATATAGCACAACAGGCTGAACTGGATGGACGTCTGTCTTTATTCGGCCTAACAAACTACGTAATATTTACTGCAACATTAATGATAATTGATATGTAAATTTCTTTCTAGTATTTGGAGGTCTCGTTCTATCAAACCTGCTCTCCAATGTCTCGGGGTTGATCGGATAAAGCAATCCTTGTGATTCCTGGAAGATCAATCAGAGTCAGATCTGGGACGTTTGGACAGACGATCTCCAATGTTATGAGTTCTTGACCGATTCCCTTTCCTTGACCAGCAAGATTGTCTTGTGCTAGGAAGGGATATAGAAAGGTTAAGCTTCCTGTTCAATGTAGCATGACAATGATTTAATATTGAAAAAAACCAAAACCGGTTTGTTTGTCCTTGACTTCCTTATTCTGTGACATATTCTGTAGCATATCCTTCATTAAAGGGGTTTTGCCACCATGTAATGTTGACGTGGGAACCTCCAAAATGGGTATTTAATCACTTTTCTAAATATATGTGATTAAAAAAAGTGAAAACTCTGAGCGCTACAGCATTTCTCAACCCCCCTTGGTAACCACAAAGCTTCCCCTAGTCACGACCCAGGAGCTGAAAGGCCGCGCTTGCGTGAATCACTTCTTATCTGATGACAGGCAAAATTAATGGTCTTTTAAGGCACCGGGTAGCAATATGTTTTCTTTTGTATATAGAATAACTAGCTGTAGTGTTATTAGATCCCTGCTTTATCTGATGACAGAGAACATGAAGGAGCTTTCAAGCTGCTGTGTAGAATAGGTGTTCTCTTTTGTATACAGAATTCACAAGTTATAGTTTGGTTATTTGAGTGAACATGTCACAGGATCCCCTTATGCAGGCTCTGTGCTCTGGCTGTGTGTGTCTGTGTGCGTCTCTGTCTCTTCGTGATTTGTTTACATTACATAAGCTGCTTAGCAGATAAGGTTTCTCCTGACAGTGCAGTGTATGAGCCTTTATCTTGCTGTATTTAATCCACTGTTGTACTGTTTATTAGTTCACTTAAGTTTTGAGACGCTCCCTTGGATTCCTCACTCCCCCCTCCCCTCCTCCCTCTCTCCACTGCAGCTTCATGACTCAGCGTGATTTGTTGACATTCTGCCTGGGCTAACGAGAGAGGTAAGAAACTTTCTCTTGGCAAATCCCCTTTAATTTCTTGCAACCTCTCATCTATGAAACTGTTTAGGTCTAAAACTCACTCTTTTGCCCATAGTAACCTATGGGCAAAAAAGTGAGTTTTAGACCTAAATAGGTTCATACATGTGGCCCTAAGGCTTGGTTCACATCTGTGTCAGAGATTCCGTTCAGAACTTCAGTTGCAAAGGTTAAAATGGAATCCATGGGATCCGTTTCACAATAAGCACCCACGGCGCCCAACGGACCCAATTAATTACAATAGGTTCATTGGGTTTCCGCCATGATCTTTGTTCCCTGTGGCCCATATGGACTCAGGCCAGGTATGAAAGTAGCCAAAGGGGAATATTTCTTTAAGGAAGGCCCAATTTTTTTTTCCAATTAAGCATTTCAAAACCCATAACCTTTATATCTTTTGTTGTGTCTATATTGCAGTATGAAGGTGTGGTTTTGCAGGGTGACCTGTATTCTCCATGGTACCATTTTAATGTTACATATTATGTATGCTATCTTTTTTTTCAATTAAAAACTTGATGAAGGTTTGAAATGCGTCAGTGCTCCTTTGGCTCTCACCCTAGTTTCCTTGACTTTTTTAAGAAATACAATGAAATCATGTTTAATCCTTTTCTCCTTATATCTATAGATTTTGGAAGCTTCATTGTACAGTATAATGCATGACTTTTATTAAAGGGGTTGTACGTCATAAAAAAAAAAAAATCTGAAATGGGGCCAGACTGGATAAAAAAGTGAAAAAAAAGTTATACTTATCTGTCCCCCACCACTGCCGCTTTGATTGTTCCCGAGATCTGCTTCGCTTCACTTCTAGTGGATCACTGGGGGGAGCTCCGAAACTGCAATGGCAGGAGATAGCTTAGAAAGTATAACTTTCTTGTGTGTTTTTACCCAGCCTGTCTCCATTTCAGATACATTTTTTTCTCCGTCAGATTACCCCTAGTCAGGCATTACAACCTGCAGCAACCAGTCATAGAGGAACTTTCATAATAACAACTGAGCTTGGTTGCTATGAGCAAAAAGACCTTTTTTTGTTAAACAGTTTCAGTAAATTTGATTCTTAATATTTTTGGTTTACCTTTCCTAACTGCGTCCTCCACTGCAGATGGTCCTTTAAGCGACATTTTTATATTTCTGTAAGAAATTGTTCCACACCATGGGGTATTATGAGCGGATTTTTTTAGCTTCAGTTCAAGGGGGCAACGTGTGACAATACCTGTAAAGTAGAAATGTAGAAACAGGTTTAAGCGCCAATAAATCTTGTGTATATCAAAGATGACATTCAGGGCTGGACATTGGAAGAAAAATTAAGATAAATGGTGGCCCTTATTATAAAAGGAAGACGCGTTTCGTGCTAAGCGCACTTCTTCGAGTTCCATCATAAAACCGTCAGTCCTCAACTTACACAGTTCCGACTTACATTTGTCCCCTAGTTACAAACAGAGACTTATGGAGCATGCTGGCACTTGTAGTTCATAGTTGCCAACTTTTGAAAATGGAAAAGCAGGAGATTAAAGAGGGTGGCGCGCGTAGCGCGCCGCGGCAAAAATTTGCATGGGCACGCCCATCTTTTTGGGTGCCACGCCCCTTCAAAAAGCCACACCACTCCGCCTAAATACATAATGGCTTTGGAAGAAACCCGGTAGATGCCCTTATAGCCAGGTAGTAGCCCGCCATAACCAGGTAGTGCCCTTACAGGCAGGTAGATGCCCCCTTGTAGCAAGGTTTGATGCCCCTCTGTAGCTAGGTAGAGCCCCCCTTTGTTAGCCAGGTAGTTGCCCCTTTTACCCGGGTATGCCCCTTTAAATAGTCAGGTAGTTCCCCCCTTTAGTAGTCGGGTAGTTGCCCCTTTGGTATCGGGTGTTGCCCCATTTGGTAGTCAGGTAGGTGTCCCCCTTTTGTAGTCAGGTAGGTAGTGCCCCCCGCGGCCATTTAAAAAGGACCCCTGCCGCCTGCTGGCGGGGGGGAGAAAATCCCAATCCCCGGGGGGGGGGGGGGACCCCAATAGGGGCCCCCCCCGCCAAAAATGGGGGGAGGGTTGGCTGTATGTTGTTTTCCCTGTTCCACAGCAGATTAGTAGGGAATGAAAGGGCCAGATGCCCGCCACATGAGGTGAAAAATGGGTGAAATTTCTTAACAGGGGCACAGAAGCAAAACAAATGAAAAAAAAATTTTCCCTGCCCTATAAAAGGGAAAAAAAAAAAAAATTTTGTGCTGGGGTTAATTTAAAAAATATCCTGTTGCCCCCTTAATACAAATTCAACTTAAGAACAAACCTACTTTCCTATTCTGTTCGTAACCCAGGGCTGCTTATCTGTAAAGTGGAAGACCCCAAAAAAAAAAATAAACATACAAAAGAGGATGTAATGATCAGTTTGGTATTTTCCCTTCAAAAAGATTGATGGAAAAAGCTATTTTTGGGGTCATCCACATTTTTTGAAGATAGAATTTTTAGGCAACAAAGAAAATGGTTTCAGTTTACTGCTTGAGACCAAAGAAACAGATATTATCCTGGACTACCTGGAAAGCAGACCATAACCCCTCCACTTATCTAAACTATGAGGCAAGCTTGCATTAATCGTTCCACTTTTGGAAGCTGATATTATTAATCCCTTCACTACCTTAGACAACCCAAATGTTGACTTTTAAATTTTTGGGTTTCCTTTACCCCCCTGAAGGGGGGAATTTATCCCCACTTCGGACAACAGGGAGGCTGCCATTGTCACCTCCATTGCTGCGGTAGATGTTCACCAACTGTAATATGCCATGCCTCCAGTAGGTACTTACACTGCCTTAGGTATTTTAAAGTGCAGGAAAATTTTTTATGATTTGTAACCTTTGGGGGGTTTTTAGTGTAATTTATTTTGGGATCGGGCCTTAGTTAGAACGAATGAGAAACACTGCTCTGCACTTTAGGGTACGTTCACACGGCTTATTTTGATGCTGTTTTTGAAGCGGTTTTTTGGAGTGTTTCCAATCCCAAAACAGCATCGAAAACCCCCTCAGTTCATTTTCATTGATTCATATGTAAAACAGCGCTGGTTTTTTCGCATTTCTTTGGAAGTGGTTTTGGGCAATGAAAAAGAAGTGTCATGTCAATTTTTTGAAGGCGTTTTAGGGGACGTTTTCGGTGCGGTTTTCGCTTTTTTGGAGGTTTTTCGGTGTGTTTTTGACCCTGGCTTTTTTAATTTTTTTTTTGGGGGAAAATTCTTCCAAAACCCCCCGGCCTAAAACCTCGGCCAAAAAAAAAAAAGCGCCGGAAATGCATCTAAAACCTTTCTAAAGAAGGGGGTTTTCGGCGAGGTTTTTGATGCTGTTTTGGGAGCGGAAACGCTCCAAAAACCTCTTCGAAAACAGTGTCCAAATAACATACCCGTAAAGGGAGCTAGAATTAACCCTTGAAGTACCCTGGGCCACCAGAGTATTAGATATAATTTTTTATAGTATCATCAGGGAAGCTGTTAATTACTCCTCTACTACCTGGGAACACCAGGAAACCTCACATTAACCCTATTCTAAAGTAATATAATCATCAGGGAAGCTGACATTTTATCCTCTACTACCCAGGACCACCAAAGAAATCTGAGATAAGTCTTTAGTCTTATAGTCCAAAGTTCATGGCACAGAAAACCAATCCGGTGATACATGGACAGTCTCTCACCAGTGCCTCTAGGAAGTGTGATTCCAGACAAGGCCTCCAGAACTGAGCTTTTTCCAGAACTCTGATCACCAATGACAGCGATCGCCGGTAATGCCAGATCCTTCTCTACTCCAAATGACCGAAGTGAGTCAATGAGGTCAATGCATGGACGGATCTTCGCTTGGAATTGCTTGTCCATCAGTTTAACTGCCTGCGGTTTGAAAAGGAATGACACATTGTACATTAGATAGAACTGATCTCAGAAGTGAGGACAAGTGGCGCAGTCAACATAGATTTCTAATATTGTGCTCTGTAGATACATAGGTCAAAAGATAGCTACATGGAAATTAGAGTTAATAACAGGGCAGAAGAGAAATATACTTCTGATTGCTGGAACAGATTTAGTTAAACCTATTTTATTACACACTATTAGGGAATTATAAATTGACAGGGGTTAGGATGATCACAATTCAGGATCTTCATCTGTTGGGTAGAGAGCAGTTAAAAAGAGCATCTCTCCCTCTGGAGGACTTGTCCTGTCCTCAATTACACAGACATTATATTGATGTGGATGGACACTGTGTAATACTTCATTTCACCTGTGGTGGGGCTGTAGAAAAATTGAACATTTACTGCCAGCAATAATCTCCTAGTGTTCTTAAAGGGGTTGTCTCACGACATTGATTCATCTGATCTCAGTCCTGTTGTCTTGGTTTCACTTTTAATTCAGGGGCATGGTTACTGGCTTCCACTAGGCTGCAGTAGAAGCCAGGTCTGTAACTATAGCAACCAGTACTGGCAGCCTATCACGAGAGATTGAACAGGTCTGTAGCTACAGCAACCAGGGCTGGCAGCCTATCAGGATAGATCACACAGGTCTGTAGTTATAGCGACCTGAGGAGCTGATGCAGCCCATACAAGAGGGGATATCTAGGAATAGGTAGGACACTGTTAAGAGAGACATATTGCAAAGTGACTTGTTTTTGCAAGATTTTTAACATAAAACACAATCCTTGTAGTGAGACAACCCATATAACTATGTTTAGTATGTTCATTAGTATATTTGGGTTCAATATAATTAACAGATTCCTCATATGTTAGTTATAACCTTAAATTGACCCATGTGGTGTCTTACATGAGGATCTGTGCAAAAACAGTCATGGTATACACATTTGTCTGCAAATGTGACTGTGTATGGTTGAGTTACTGGCCTGACTTTAAATTCCAAGTCAAATTTTATGGCTGCTTAATGGATCGGTTGTGACTTTAGAGGGTTTGTCTCACCACAGTGTTTCACAGAGCCCAAAACAGCTTTTATTAATGTAGTCTGTCTCTTCCTGACCAGGTTGTGCGTGGTTCTATAGCAGTGATTAGCACATTAGCTCTTCATTCAAAGGTCTGCTAATTACTCTGACATGAGAGCAGAAGATGTTTAACAAAAGTCCAGAGAAGCTTCAGAGCTAAAGTAAACAAAAGTAATTAGTCTCCCTTGTTTGTTAGATCAGATAACACTCAAGCTCTCAAGGTGCTGGCAGTTCTATGTGGCCACCGGAGTGTTGACGTCATCACTGCTATCAGATTACACAAACAGCATGGGAGAGCAGAGCAGAGCAGGTCGGTAACTTGGAGAAACCTGAGTGCACTCAGAGCTGATAAAACCACTCTTAAAACCAAGCAATATATTTGGAAAAAGTCTTCATTTACTGTTACCTACATGTTGAAAGCTAATCTTTGAATTAGGACAACCCCTTTAAGGAATGCTACTTCTAATAGGTTGTAACTACCATATGAGGAATCTGTTAATCATATGCATCCCAAATATACTCATGCATACATTGAACACAGTTAAGAATGCTCTACACACCTTTGCGGTGCTTTCCATTAGAAGTAACATTACCACTTTAGAGCTAGATGTATTGGGGCAGATTTACTGTTGCTTTCTAAAAATTAAACAATGTCAATTTAGGTACTTCTTGGTATATTTTATGACACATTATAGGTGTAACCACAATATTAAATATGCCCCATTTGATCTATGCAGGAATGTTTTAAGACTAGCAGAGTACACCTGTCTACGTGAAAGTGCACAGGAGTGTAATGTGCAAAATGTATTAAGGCATAATAAAATTTGCACATCCTTAAAAGGGTTGTCTCACTACATCAATTCATCTCACCTTAGTCCTATTTTCCTGGTTTCATTTAGAATTCAGGGGCGTGTTTACTGGCTTCTGCTAGGCTGCAGGAGAAGCCAGGTCTGTAGCTATAGCAACCAGTGCTGGCAGCCTATAAGAATAGATCAAGCAGGTCTGTAGCTATAGCGACCTGAAGAGCTGATGCAGCCCATACAAGAGGGGATATCTAGGAATAGGTAGGACACTGGTAGTGGACATATATTGCAAAGTGACTTGTTTTTGCAAGATCTTTAACATAAAAAGCAATTCTTGTAGTGTTCATGCACCTGTCTAAAAATCTGTCCCCTGGGACCTGGAGTAGATTTTTGGCTTAATTTCTGCCACTTTTTGGCTCAAATTTTAATAACTCGACCGGACATGAAGTAAAACAGCTCAAAAGTCGAATAAAATTTCCACATACTACATTACAGAGCACCATATGGGTGCACCGAGGCTGCAATATGGGTCTGTACTGTGGATATGTGTATGTCAGTGTGTGTTTCTTACCGTATTATCCTGTTCTAGATTCTGAGGGGAAGGCACAGGAGAATTTATACCTGTAATTGTTATAGACAAAATTAGTAAACAGCAGCCACAAAATTAAGCTGAATCAGATGTATTATTTCTGGTGCTCTTTGTGCCATAATCTTTGCTATACTGTGATACAGTAAAAATATAGCAACGCTGCTATATGTAAGTCCTACCTCAACTAGTTTTCGACCATCCATAGACGAAATATGTCTTTACAGCTTGCAACTGACTCTGTATGGACATTTCTGAACATCCTCACACTCTATGCAAGTGGAGGGGAGAGCTGGCTGTCAGCCACAGCCGGGCTCTCCGGAGAGAAGGCAGAGACGGTTTTATACTATCTCTGCCTTTTTGATCACTGTATACCTGGTGTTCAATGAACACTGTCTATACAGCTTAGGGGAAAGCTTTCAGACTTCCTGCTTTTGTCTACAGTAATCATGTGATTGCCGAAGCTGAGTAACTGCAGTAGCTGCTGGGTCTTAGCATCACCAGGTTAGCTTTGCAGTCAGTGCTGGGGCTGTATTCTCCTCCTGTTCCTGGGTCTAATATGTCAGGACACACCATCAATTAATGACACCCATCTGACAGATTCAGTAATACATTTCTAGAAGGAATAACCATGGAACAGCACAACATAGAGATATAAGAGAGGATGCCCCAGAAGTGTTATTTCACAGGGAACACAAGGATTTACCAGACCAGACATGTCAGGAGATGTCACAGGTCTTCTTGAAACTGGCAGTAACCGTATTTTGAAGGCCAGGGGCGTAACTACCGGGGTAGCAGGGGTAGCAGTTGCTCTGGGGCCCATGCGCTTAGGGGGCCCGTGCCCTGGGGCAGCTGCTACTGCGTCCGCTTCCCCGGTAATGCCGCTCCTGGGCCCGCCGGCAGTGAACTTAACAGTTCACTGCGGGGGCGGAGTGGGGGGCCCCCGGGGCATCCCGCCTCTAACCCCCGGGGCCCCTTTCCGGCCCCGGGAGCTTTTCAAAAAAGGCAGCGCTACCCGGCGGGGGCAAAAACGGAGGGGAACTCGATGCTTTGCAAATTTCCCTTGCCGGGCTTTTGTAAATCAAAATTTCATGGACCCGCCCATTTTTTTTAATGTTCCACCCCCCTTTCAAAAAACCCCCCCACCCACCCCGGGCCTAACTGCATAATGGCTTTTGGGAAAAAAGCCGGGTTTAGATCCCCTTTATAAAAGGTAGAGTCCCCCCAAAAACCGGGTAGTCCCCCTTACAGGCGGTAGATCCCCCCCTTTTACCCCGAGTAGATCCCCCCCTTTGTTTGCCGGTTTAACCCCCCCTTTTTAGTAGCCAGGGTAGTTGCCCCCTTTTAGTACCCAAAGATGGGTTGCCCATTTGAATTCCCGGTAGTTGCCCCTTTTAAATAACCAGGTAATGCTCCCTTTGTTTAGCCGGGTAGATGCCCCCTCTGTAAAAAAAATTTAACCCCCCTCTGTAAGCCAGGTAGTTCCCCCCCCTCGGGAAACCCGGTAGACCCCCCCCTCTTTTAAGCCAGGTAGTTCCCCCCCCTTGTAACCCAAGTATTGCCCCCCTCTGTAACCCAGGTAAAGCCCCCCCCCTGTAAGCCAGGTAGTTGCCCCCTCTTTAACCCCCAGTTTGTTGACCCCCTCTGAAACCCCAGGTAGACCCCCCTAAAACTAAAAAAAATTTAAAAATAAAAAAAAGTCACTTCCCCTCACCAGGCTCCTGCAGCTCCGCCCCATCCCCTCACCGACGGGGGGGGAAGGGGATTCCAGCCCCGGTCACTCCCCCTGCGCCGCTGACCGTTGTACGGGCCACCGGCCAGCGAATGTGCATACAGGGGGAGGGGGAAAAGGGGGAAAACGTCCCTCCCCCCTTGCACAGCGAGACTCCGGGCGGGTGGCGGGCGCAGCGGCCGCTTAACCCGCCTTTTAGGAGGGGCCCCGGGCTGGCCGGGGTAGCTACTTTTGGGCGCCGCGGTCCCCCCGCTGCCTGCTGGGGGCCCGGGAGAAGGGCCGGGGGAGGTGGGGGGGGGGGACCCCAAATAGGGGGAAACCCCCCCCGAAAAAAAGGGGAGATTTTTGGCATGTATCCCGTATCCCCCCTAGCCGCTGTTTTAACCCCCCAAGCCTGCCTGTAACCCCCAAACCCTTTCCCCTGTATACCCTCATAGCCTGTTTTTAAAAACCCCATAACCCTGCCTATGTATCCCCCATACCCCGCCTGTATACCCCCATAAACCCTGCCTCCCTTTACCCCATACCCTGCCTGTAAAACCCCTTTAACCCTGCCTGTTTTTCCCAAATACCCCCTTTTGTATCCCCCCCAAAAAGCCTCCCTGTTTCCCCCCAATCACCTCCCTTTTAAAAACCCCATAAGCCTGGGGTTCCCCCATAAGCCCGCTGTATCCCCCAATAAGCCTCCCCCTGTAAAACCCCCATAAGCCTGCCTGAAACCCCCATAAGCCTGCTGTTCCCCCCAATAAGCCGCCTGAAACCCCAAAAAGCCTGCTGTTTTTCCCCCCAAAAATGCCTGTATCCCCCCCCATAAACCTGCCTGTATACCCCCAATAGCCTGCTGAAAATTCCCCCCCAAAAGCCTGTTAAAACCCCCTTAAGGCCTGCCTGAAATACCCCAAATACCCTGCTGAAAAACCCCCCATAAGGCCGCCTGAAAACCCCATGCCTGCTGTATACCCCAAAAGGGACCTTCCGTATACCCCATACCCTGCCGGTATACCCCCTTTACCTGCCCCTGTTTACCCCCTTTCCCCGCCTTTTAAACCCCATAACCGGGCCTGAATACCCCATAGCCTGCCTGTAAACCCCATAGCCTGCCTGTTTTTTCCCCCCATAAGCCGCCTGTAAACTCCTTAGCCTGCTGTAAAAACCCCCATAAAACCTCCCTGTATACCCCCCCTAAGCCTGCCTAAAAACCCCATAAACCCTTGTTGAAATACCCCTTAACCCTGCCTGTAAACTCCCCATAAGCCTGCCTGTAATACCCTAACCCGCCTGAATTGCCCCAAAAGCCGCCTGTATACCCCATAACCTACCATTTATACCCAAAGCCGTCGTATACCCCAAGCCGCCTGTAAAACCCAAAACCCTGCCTGTATACCCCAAAGGGCCGGGCCTGTAAAACCCCTAACCCTCCCTGCTTTGGGCCCCCGCCTCCCTGCGGTCCCTATATATTTTAAAAGTTCCCCTGCCTGAATAGCCCTAAACAAACCGTAAAGGAAGCCACTGCCCAAATGTAGCCCCTATACCCCCAAAACCCTTGGGCCCTACGTATATAGCCCCCGAACCTTTGCCTTTTACTTTTTATGGGGCCCTTTGCTACCAAAAACCCTACCTCTATGCCCCCAAAAGCCCACCTAACCCCTGTCTACCTGTAAGGCTCCCTTTTTGCTACCCAAACCCTGCCTCCTTTATTTGGGGGCTCATTGCCTACCTAAAAACCCTTTCCCATCTGGGGCCCCATATAGCCAGGGGGGAGGTGCTGGAAAAAGGGAAAGGGTTCTAAGATATTTGTGTTTTTAAATCCGCAGGGACATAGTGGTTCCCCGGGGACGTCATGATGGCGGGGCTGGACCGGATGCAGAAAAAAAGGGGAAATCAAAAGACTTTCAGAGAAACGTTTACCTGGAGTCACAAGATGTTTAAAACACTTTTAATCAATTATATGTCCCCTAGCCTGGTACACTGGTGTCTACCACAAAATGGTCACTGTTTTGGAGGTTTAAAATACAGTTCTGCAGAAAACCCGTGTACATGGTATAACCACTTTTAGGTAAAATATTTTGGCAGTTTCTAATTTGGGCCTTTGGGGTTTTGATCAGTAATAATGTAGGGGTATTTATTCAGCACTATTTTGGTTAAAATTTTTTCTTTTTCTGGTGGTATAATCAAGTCCAAATTTTTTGTTGTTTTGATTGGGTAAAAATTTGGGTTTTGGGGAAAAGTGGGTTTTTTTTGGTAGCCCGATTTATTGTGAAATGTATGGGGAGGTATTTTTTCCCCTTGATTTATTAAATTTTCTAACAGCATGCCCCCTGGTACATGGGCGTGGGCAGGGAGTTGGGGAGGGGGGGGGTCTGGGCTGGGGCCCCCCTCCAAAAGTTTGGGTTTGGGGCCCCGGTTCTCAAATTACGCCCCCGTTGAAGACCATACCTTTATTTAAAAAACAGGGGGCCCCCCCAGCAGGGGCTTTTTATTCTCCCAAGGGGCCCCGGGAAAGGAAATGGATCCCCAAAGGGGGCCCGTTGGGAAAAAGGAAAAGGAAAAGAAAGAATTAATTTTAGAATTATCCCCCCCTTAGGCAAGTTTCACCTGTGTGTTTAAAAAGGACAAAATTTTGCAGGGCCTATTATGGCCACAAATCCCAACCCGCCCTTTTTTTCAAAAAGGGTCTGAAACTAACAAAAATCCTATGGGTCTGGGCCCAAAACTGGGCAGGGATTTTATGGCCATTTTAGCCAAAAAAAGCCCTCGTTTTTATCGGTTTTGAATTCGCCTTTTCAGAAGAAAGGGGCCCCCATCAGGGCCGTTTTCAGGCAAATACTGGGTGCCAGGGGGGGGATGATCCCCATTTTAAAAAAAATGGGGAAAAAGGAAATATTTCAAAATTTGGGGAAAGTTTTTACAAAGGGTAAACTATGTTTAATAGGTGGATAGAGGGGTTTAAAAACCCTTTGGGTATCCCTACGTACAAAACCCTTTTTTTTTGTGAATGGAGTGAAACAGTTTTGATTTTAAAATCTGCCCCTTCGTTTGTGGAAAACCCATCCCTTTTTTAAAAGTCTGGGAGTTTGGGGAGAGGAGAGGATGGGAGCAGTTGCTTCTGGGTCATGATGGCTATTATCCAACCATACCTCTCATGCCACTCCAGCACAAAACAGTGATTGGGCTTTGGGGAGGGAGGGTGGTAAACCTATTCCCAGGGGACAACTCTGAGGGAGTTGTAACTCCTACCCGGTGATATGTAGCGAGGTGGTTTTCCTAATGTTGTGAAAGGTTTTTCAAAAAGGTTTAGTTTGAGCCCGGATTAACAAATGGGAAAAAAATAAGTCCCCCGGCAACTTGAAAAGACTTTGGGATCCCCCTTTGTCATAAAAAAAAACACTACTTTTCGATTAATGCAGCTAGCAGCCAGGGGCGGGGCCTTTTTTAATCTGTCCCCTTAGTAAATGCCCGCTTAGACTTGAGGAAACCGGTTTACCCCCAAAAAAGAACTGACATCCTAAAAATTTTTTCTTCTTTCAAAATTTGGGTTAGAAGGGTAAAAAGAATAGAAACCCCCGGGGAAAATGGACTTAGGGGGGTTGGGTCGGGCAGAGGCAGATGTGGACCCAACCCGGTTCCCAAACCCAAAGCAGGAATCCCCTCTGACTGGGATCTCATTTACAATTTTTTGGGGTACCTTTCCCTTTGAAGCCTCAAAATAAACTAGAAATGCAAAATTTTTTCCCTAGAATTTACTAAATATGCTTTTTTGGGATCCATGACCTTGACCTAAGAATATGTCAGGGTGCAAACTTCAGACCTACAGGTCAACAGCCCTGTCAGAAAAGGGCTGTGACCCCTTCCATCCTGTGTGGTGCTTTAGCTCACCACCCAGGACCTAAATTTTTCTTCTCTGTATAGAGTAATCAATCAGGAACACTAGCACCAATCACTAGGGTAATTTATAACCTTTACCCTCCTTCTTCCTTTTAAAATGGGAACCTCCCTCAGAATAGTATATTCACTATGAATTGGCAGCTTCGCATATATCTCAGCAACAGCAGTATTTCACAGACACATTACACTCGAGGTTATCCAGAGGTCAGTAACCCATTCCTCAGTGTGACAAGAGGCTGAGTTACTGAACTTCAACATCCTTCATAGTACAAATATGTCATTACAGTGCAAACACAACACTACTACACTCAACACTGTGCAAAATTACTTGTAATGTACCTAAAGGGTTAATCATGTACATTACATCCTCAGAATATACTTGTCAACTCTCTATCCGGTAGTCTCTGCAAACCGGAATGCAAAAGGGGTGAGGCTTATGCTAAGATGGCTCCAAAAGTGTGAGTTTCAGTGCCGTTCCTGGACAGGTCGTGGGTTTTCCTGATGGTGGGGCTAAAATCTCCTGAATTCTGGAGTTAAAAGGTTTACAAGTATGCTTAATTATTATGTTCTGGTGTTTTAGCGACAATCGTTGTAAAGAGGTGCATAAAATTCAGCACATAACTTCTTTGGCGCAATGCAAAGTACCATATGGGTGCACATGGGCCTTAATATAGGTCTGTACTGCAGATATGTGTTTGATAAAATGTGTTCCTTACCATATTCTCTTGGCCTGGATGCTGGGGGGATGGAACTAGGGCGTTTCTTCCTGTAATTCATATAGACAAAATTAACTATAAAACAGAAACCATAATGTTAGGCTATGTCATAAGTGCCATCTCAGAAGTTTTTGTGCTATTTTTATTATACCTCTGCTCAGTAAAAAATAAAAAAAAATGTAACAAAATTTTCAACCTTAGGCTAATGTATTTTTTAAAATGTATTTTGAGGCAGAAAACATGTGTAATAACCCACAGATCCTGTCCCAATTCCAAGAGGATATTTTTAACTCCATAAGTGAGGGGTCTGTTTAGGGTTGACTGCGGGGTAGCTCTCTTCAGAGCGGGTGCTCTGTTAAGGGCGAGATTCAGGGAGAGAGTGCTAGGGACAGGAGGGTATTATTTATCTTTCATCTTTATTATACCGTGACTGGATCCCACTCCTGGACTCGCCTAAGATATTTGATACCCACCGCTACCGGGAGGCGATGAGTATATATGAATACTGACTATACCTTAAGTATGCTCTATGTACATTTAACAATATGTTAATGGTTTAGATTAAAAGCTATGTTTTAAAGGGATCTTTCTTATTGTAGTTTGTGGTATATATTTTTTTCCCTTCTGTGTTTCATTAAGAATAGGTTTTTGTAGTTCTCAAAATTAAAAATGCTTAAAAAAAATACACATACCGGTAGCTGTTTTTTTACCCCATGTGAATGTGAACACAGCCTCAAACTAGCAGACAGCAATCTGCCAACTGTACCTGGATTAAAAACAGGAGGCCTTCCAGCTTGGTTCATGTTCTCTGGGGTTCTTCGCACAGGAGATGGCCCTCCTGGGTATGAAAATAGATCAGGGGGTCCCTGTAGTAGAACAATCAAGAAAAGAAAGCATGATTTGGACATATCTCTCTTTAGACCTCACTCACACTTTTATAAGAAAATTTGGGTCAAATACAGCGAGACAAGATGGATCTTTATTTTTACAATTTGTTAGGTTTTTGGTTCTGTCTTATATCTGTTTTCACTATGCATTTAGTTTTTTGTATGTATGTAAGTAAGTATGTAAGTAAGTATATGTATATGTTTTCTGTTGTTCTTATGCGGTTCCATTGTTTATTAAATAAGTGACTGTCCCTTCACTCACTATGGAGCTCCCAATGAAGTGTTGGGAGAATCATGAAACAAATTCTTAAGTTGCATCATAAGGCTTGGTTCACATATGCATCGGAGGTTCCGTTTGGTAATGAGAGAAAAAAAAAGGGGGAACAAGTTGCACTATTTTTTCTATCTATGTGACGGACAACATGACGGAAACCCAACGTATCCATTGTAATTTATAGAGTCCATTGGGTGTTGTGTGTGACTGTTGTGAAAAGCATCCCCAGGTGTCCATTTTCACCTCTTCAGAGGTTCTGACGCAGATGTGAACCAAGCTTAAGCTTGTAAAATCAAAAAATTAACTGGGGGAATACAGAGAACACCATATGAGTGCACCTGGGCTGCAATATGGGTCTGTACTGCACACATACAGACATAGCAGCGGCTATAGGGTGCAGAGGTTGAGGAACCCCTTTCAAGTTCCAGAACTATGGGCAACTTATACGAAAGTCTAAAATTTACTTTGTTGCCCATTGCAACCAATCAGAGCGCTACTTTCATTTTTCCAGAGCACTATATGAAATTAGAGGGGCGCTCTGATTGGTTGCTATGGGCTATGATTGGTTGCTATGGGCAACAAAGTGAATTTTAGACATAGACGGTTTTCAAACATGTGGCCCTATATCTTTTTTTGTTGGACATTGGTGGTTTTCATGCTATGTAGCATTCTGTTTTAGATTCCTGTTATTAGATGATGGGACCCATCTTATTTTGCTATGGCCCTGTGAATTCTAGTTATGCCACTTGTAATAGAAAGTGTTTTATGTTTATCCCACTAACTACAAATTAGTTCATCTGAGTATCATAAATTCCGGTCATAAACCACCGGGCCTGATTTATTGAAGACGGGGGTAACAGGTTATCTCCAAGTTTACATGGAGCCTGGAGTTTAATCTACTTCAAGGGAAGGATAGATGAGGGTCTGTCTATCCAACCTTAACATTCCCCAACCACAGTCCAATGGTTCTATCAAATGACATACACAGTTAGGTATTCCTGATCCTTCCCCTGTGTCATCTAACTGTCTAGTCATGGACAATAAATTACCCTAATGAACTGATGGGCAGCATTGAACTCTGAACCAAGTTTTCATACTATAAAATATGGTTGCAACCAACAAAACATGTTCAGAGTGTGGGGTTCAGCCATCATCTCAGCTGTGCTCCATTTCCTTCAGAACAGAACCTTTTCTACTTCAAAGCTTAAAAGTTGAATAACTTGCTCTAAGAATCCTTAGCCTTGGTTAGAGTGTTTTAACCCTGTGACTGCTGGAGAGCAGTGTTTGGTTAGAGTCTTTAACCCTGTGACTGCTGGAGAGCAGTGTTTGGTTAGTGTGTTTTAACGCTGTAAGTGCCAGTGAGTGGTGTTGGTGGGTGACGGAGTCCTTTCACTCTCTTGAAAGGTGGTGGTAGCGTGTGTTTTGGGGTTCGTGGACTGTGTTGGGATGTGATTTATGCTCAATTTGCCACCGTGGAAAGGAGAGTGCAAGATTGAGTCAGTGGAGATAGACTAAGCCCTTGCAGTGGCTCTCACATTAGTCCCCGGAGTCGATTGCTAAGCTCTTATCAATCGACTTGAGGCCTTAACAACTGGCTTAACGACTGTTAGCGACTTCACAACGCAGTAAGTTATACGTCCCCCAGTAGGTGGTTATATACTTTATATGTTTCCCGGTAGGTGTGTAGTTTACATGTCCCCCAGCAGGTATATAGGCAGGTTATGGATCCCACAGCAGGTATATGGGCAGGTTATGGATCCCCCAGCAGGTATATGGGCAGGTTATGGATCCCCCAGCAGGTATAATGGGCAGGTTATCGTTCCCCCAGCATGTATATGGGCAGGTTTTTGTTCCCCCAGCAGGTATATGGGCAGGTTATGGATCCCCCAGCAGGTATATGGGCAGGTTATGGGTCCCCTAGCGGGTATATGGGCAGGTTATGGTTCCCCCAGCAGGTATATGGGCAGGTTATGGTTCCCCCAGCAGGTATATGGGCAGGTTATGGATCCCCCAGCAGGTATATGGGCAGGTTATGGGTCTCCTAGCAGGTATATGGGCAGGTTATGGGTCCCCCAGTGGGTATATGGGCAGGTTACGGGTCCCCCACCGGGTATATGGGCATGTTATAGGTCCCCTAGTAGGTATATAGGCAGGTTACAGGTCCCCCAGTGGGTATATAGGCAGGTTATAGGTCCCCCAGCACACATATGGGTAGGTTATAGGTCCCCCAGCAGGTATATAGATAGCTTATAGGTCCCCCAGCAGGTATATAGATAGCTTATAGGCCCCACAGCACTTATATATAGGTAGCTTATAGGCCTCACAGCACATATATAAGTAGATAATAGCCCCCCTGCACATATATAAGTAGATAATAGCCCCCCTGCACATAAAATAAGTAGATAAACACCCCCCTGCACATATATAAGTAGATAATAGCCCCCCTCCCTGCACATATATAAGTAGATAATAGCTTCCCCTGCACATATATAGCCACATATATAAGTAGATAATAGCCCCCCTGCACATATATAAGTAGAAATAGTTTCCCCTGCAATTTATAATTAGAAAATAGCCCCCAAAAAAATAGAGAAATCTTAAAATTAAGAATAACACATCCCCACTTGCCTTTGTGTTTTTTATGGGCTTCCCCACCCAACGGCTGCAGTGTGATGACGATCACTCCGGCGTTTCACAGCACAGGCCGCACGAGCCGCATCCTGCCTGCGGCCCCGAGTACCTGCGAGCCCTCTGCTTCCCCCAAAAAGCATCTAACTGTATGTGCGTCCGGCGGGGCCCGGCCCACCGCTGCCTCCCAAGGTCCTAAGCCGATAGCTTAAGCGACTGGTAGGGTTAGGACCCTAAGATCGGCGGGGGATAGCGGCGGCGCCGGGGACTATCCCACGTCACGTGCTGGTAAGTGTGTATGTGACACTCCTGCTTACCATATTATCTTGGTCTGGATGGCGGGTGGATGGGACTTGGAAATTTCTGCCTATAATCAATATAAACAAAAACAAATATTAAACAGGATCCATTAGGGCATGTCACCACGACAAGGGTTTGCGGCCGGTTTTTCAGACCGTCTGAAAAACTGCCCGCAAAAGAGCACAACGGGTTTCTATGGAAAACCCGTGCAGCAGTCCCCACTGCACGGGTTTTCCGCCCGAAAAACATTGTGCATGTTCATTCTTCTGTCCGGTTTTCGGACGGAATATGAACATGTGAATGGGAAGGGGGAGTGCTCATCGCGGAGAAAAGCCGTCCCCCCACGCGGCCGTGTGCACGGCACACAAACCGGACAAATACCGGTCGGATAAACCAATCGGTATTTGTCCATTGCTGTGTAAACGGACCCTAACGTGAATTTTTTGTGGAACAATTTTTGCTATATCACAGCACAGTAAAATATCGAAATAAAAAAGCAACAAAACTAATGTGTGAGTACAACCATAGGCTATATTTACACAACATTTTTTTTTACGTATTTTTGGGCCAGTATACATGTGTAACACACCCACAAATCTCATCCCATTTATTTTAATAGGGAATATTTGTCATAATTGATACCTTATGCATTTTTACCGTGTTGATTTCAAATATAAATTGCAATACATGTTTAAAAAAATAAAAAGGAAGTGACATGCCAGATTTTATGCGTATGTGTTCTACTAAAAAAAAAACCTAAAAATTCATGTCAAATATCTATGCAAAATAAAAATGCTTAAAAAATACACATGAGGGGGCGGGGCTTGGCATGGCCGAGTGAAGGAGCAGCTTTCCTGAGCTCCTGCTATTACTTGCTATTATTTCGACCTCACACGCTGCTAAACATGGGGAAGACCCACAAAAAGGGCAAGAAGGATCCCTCTCCCATGCTGGATCCCAGCCAGGGTGCCATTGATCAATATTTTGGTCATTATTCGGTCCTGATGCCCGGGGAGGACTCCGACGGCACTGAGACTCTACAAGATGGCCGCTCAGCCCATGCGGCTGCAACTTTGACTTCGGATGTCCAGCACATTGATTTACCTACCACCCGTTCCGGATGCAGGAGAAGAGGCCTCGAGGACCCGGCGGCTGTGCCGACCACTGGCTTTCCTGCAACCGCTCCTGCCGGGTCCAGCACTTCACGGATCCTCCCGGCGTTACCAACCAAGAAGCTGGAAGAGACGATTCTGACCGCAGGATACGCCTCGGACACCGCTACTGCTCAAGCAGGCGCAAGAGTGCCTCCCACTGCTGTCTCCGCAGTAGCTCCCGCTGAGCTGTGCGCTCCATGGACCCCTACAGTCGTGATGCCGGCAGATGCGACCCCGGCAACGAGACGTACCTCGGTCCCTGCTCCTGCATCGGCATCCTCTTCCCTGCCAGCGGAGCCTCCGGTGTTCCGGCAGACGCCTGTGAGGGCTAGCGCTTCAACAGCACTGAACCTGTCTCTTATTGCGGAGCTGTCCCCACAGGCACACCACGGAGAGGATCGGCTTCTCCTCAGGGACACCCAGGACGGATTGCCCTCCACGCTGACTTCCCCGGCACAACGCTCCGAGGGGAGCATAGAGGTATGAGGGGCTGAGTGCCGGGTGGAGAGCCCATGTTACTTCTTCCGGGCTCCTGGGTCAGGCCATGGGACCGGGGGCCTCCCCTGGGCCTCAGGACACTGATGTTATGCCCCCAAACACCCGAGGATCATCTCCTTCTCTACCATCTCCCAGGTCCTCACCGGGGCTCTCACTTGGTCCTTCCTGCTTCACAACACAGATGCCAGCAGCAGGCCCTGAAGTGGGTCCGGGGGATGCCCATGGTGATCTCCATCCCATTAGCCGCAGGGATCCTCCCGGTGCCATTTCCCCACAGGCCTTGAGGACTGTTCCAAATGCTGGTGCGCCTTCTGGATCCTCCATCTCTAGACAAGACCCCCTTGACTTTCTGGGGCTTCATCCTGGACCCTGGGGGCACTGAGGTCACTACCTCTCCGGCATGGTCAACAGGGTCCTCCTGGACCGATCCCTCCGGATCTGGATCTCCCCCGTCCTCCCATGGATCCCAGAACTTGCCTGCTCCAGTTGCTCTGCATCCCATCCTCAACTCGTCCTCAGATCTCAGCAATTTTCACGGATCTCATATGTCTCCGGACCTGAACTCTCGTATGGACATGTTCAGTACGCCGCCACATTTCCACTCTCCTGTGTGCGACCCGACTGTCATCTCTTCTTACACTCCCTCAGCACTGGGCCACTGGGCAATGCTCCACCGGCCACTGGTCCTCAGCCCCATGCAGGTTCCAAACTTGTAACTTATGAGGACCTTCAGCTTCTGATTCAGGGTCTTCCCACACGCCCGGACTTTTCCCCTCCATGACATCTGGGGACTAGGGGAAACAGTGAAAGGGGGAAATTCCCCGGTTTTTCGGTAGACCCTCAGGGTTCCTTTCCCAAAAAGGTGGATTTTTTTTTCCCCAAAATAAGGAATCTTCGGGATTCCTCATTGTCCGTTTCCTGCAAAACAGGGTTTCAGCCCCTTTCATCTAAATTTTTATTTTACCTGCAACCGATCTAACGATTTTGGAGAACGGGAGGCCTTTGAAACAATCCCCAGAATGTGGTTCCCAAAAAATGGTTTGCTTGCTTCGGCCCTTATACTCTACCCTTTTTAAACCTTTCCTTTAAATTTAAAGGGCCCCGGGGAGGGGGACCTTTGTCCACCTATATTGAATTAGAAGGGTGACAGACCCTTACGTCCTTTCCAAAAAATGATCCCGCCCCCACCCTAGAGAAATGAATGCAGAATCTATTTTTTTCCCGCTCCCCAAAGAGGAGATCAGGGGCAACGTCTTCGAAAAGGGCTTTCGGTTTTCTTTTAAAGGGACACTCCTTAAGATTTTTCCCAGATTTTTCCCGGGCAAAACTCGGGCAAAAACCGTGCATGTTAAACCGGCCCTTTAAAAATTCCCTCAAAAAAAGAAAAAAACCTTTTTCCATACCGGGGGGGGTTCCCGTTTGCGATCATTGTCCACCGGGGGAACCAAAAACCTAAAACCTTAAAGGGTTTTCCACGATTTAAATTTCTACCTCCTGATCCAGCCTTCAGCTCGGGTTTTGCTCAGGGGGGGGCGGTGTGTTTTTTTTGAATTAATATCATTTTACCCGTGGGATGACATCCCCCGGGTTTTCTCTCTGTGGGTCAAAGAAAGGTCTGTTTTATAAACATTGTGGGGTTAGTTTAGGGGGTTTGTTTTTTGCCTCCGGGCAAAAAAGGGTTTTCCTGGGTTTTTAAAAAAATCCCTGCGGGGGAACCCAAAAACCTGTGGTTTTTAAATTTCTTTTTTAAATCAAGGGCACAAAACCTAAATTGGGGTTTTCCTTTTTTTTTTTTATTTGCACTTGTTTTGATAATTTAATTACGGAAAAAAACAGAGGAGGGGGAGTATGTAACGGGCACCTGGGGTTTTTAAAAACCTCGGGAAAAGCTCCCGGGAAAAGGAGAGGTACCCTTGAGAAATGTTAAACCAGGACTGAGGAGCTCTCACCCCTGGTCGTACCCCTGGAGCCCGAGGGGAAAAACAATAAAATCGTAAAGGAGCAGTTTAAAAAAAAAACGGCCCAAAAATTTTTAATAAAAAGGGAAATGGGGGGAAATGTTGAAATTTTTTTTTGAAAGGGCCTTCCCACGAAAAATTTTCCCTACGTGGCAAACCCTTTAAGTTTCCCCGGGGGGGAAATCCCCGGGTTCTTGTATGACCTGAACTCACGGACATTGCTTATTAGAAGGGCCCCCCCTTTCTTCCCTTTCCCCTTTCGAGGAACCCCCCCAAAGGGGCCCCCGTGGGGGTTTAAAATCGGGGTCTCAAGGTTTTTACCCCCAGAAAAAAAAAGGGAAAAAAGGGGCCCCTTTTTAGGCACAAGACGTATTTGGGTCACTTTTAGCGCCCCCCCCCCCTGAGCTTGCTCCTCCCTGAAAAAGGGTGCCGGGTGATCTCTCTATGTCCACCTTGCTTTCTTCGGGTTTTTACCCTTGTTCCTTCTTTTTTTTTAGGGCTTTTTTAGTCAATTTTTTCAGGTCGAAATTGTTTGCCTTTTCCTTTTTTTTCCCCATTTGTTTTCGGGATTTCCTTTAAAATCTGGATTTTGCTTTTAAACCCCCAAATTTAAGGATTTGGGACCCCCCCGGGGCCCCAAAAATTGGGCCCCTGGCGTTCTCCCCGTTTTAAATTTTTGATTCTGTTCGGGCCCCAAAAAGGGGCAGGCATTTTTGGCCCCCCCCCCTTTCGGTTTTGGGTTTGTATTTATGTTTTTTCGGGCCCCCCCCAAATTTTTTTTTTCTTTTCTTTTTCTTTTTTTTTTCTCTCTTCCCCCCCCCCCTCTTTGTCGGGGACGTTCGGGGGGTTCTGGGGACGTGGCCCCCCCTGGGTCTACCCCAGGTTTTTAAAAAGGGGGAAATTTTTAATATAGCCCCTTTTTAAAAACACCAAGGGGCCTCAAATATTCCTTTAAAATGGTCCAAATTCTTTACCCATTCCATCGTAAAAAAACAAAAATTTACTGTCCCTCAGGGAAAACCCCTTTTAAAAAGGGGGTTTTTCCCCCCCTTTAATTAAACAACAAAATACTACCCCAAATTGGAAACCTTTCCCAAAACTTTTCCCCCAGGGGCCGAGGGGTTGGGGGTTTGAAAATTTTAGATCCTTCCCCGCCAGGGGGGAGATTTTCCCGGGGTGGATAAAAGCCCGAGTTATTTTTTTTCTTACAATTTTTCCCAAAAAAGGACACCTGTTCACCAAAAGGGGGGAAAATGGGGAAATTGCCCCTAATCAAAGGAAAAACCCCTTTTTTTGCGGGAGGTTCTGGCCCTTTAAAACCCCTTCATGAAAAAGGGGAAAACTCCCTGTTCGGGGGGGGAACTCAATTTTACTCTTTACCCGGGTTATTGAAAACCTTTTTCCGGTCGATCTTCGGTCCCCACCGGATTAAAAATGTAAAGGGAGAGCTCTTTTAAATTCAATTTTTGTGACAGCTGGGGGTTAAACACCCCTCAGTAGGGATTATTGCTTTTTTTCACACCCCCCCAATTTCTTATTTGCAGAATAGACATGTTCTTATCCAGCACAAAAGCCCCTTTTTCCCCCGTGGGTTTGGGATCTTTCTTTTTGGGCAGTTTTTCTGTGGTTGGGCCATGCTCCCCTATTTCCTAAAATTTTTTTCTCCCTTTTTAAAACCCCACCGGTAAAAACCCGGAGTTGAACGAAGGGTTTTTAATTTTTCTGATTTCGCTTTTTTCTGGTGATTTTCATCAGCCAAATTTAACACTTCGCCTCCGACCACGAGAGGGATCCAACGACCCCTATTGGAAATGGGGGGAGGGTTTGAAATGCGTTTTTGCTCCCGGGGGCTTTAATTAAAAAATGGGGAGTCCCAAATTAAAAAGGAAACGCGCAGCATCTATTGCACGGCTCTCTGGAAAGGGCTCCTCCCCTTTGGAAATTAGGAAAACAAACAAAACTCTCTTTTCCCCCCGGTCCTTTAAGGGGCTTGGTAATGGCCGAGACCGAAGGTCCGTCGGTGTTTTAATTTTGCCTGGGGGGAAAAATGATTTTAAGGTTTTACTAAACAAGTTTTTTGAATACGGGAACAAGTGTGGGGGATTGCTGGCGAAGGCTGCAGAGACCAAAAAGGGCCCTTTCATCCGGGCTTTTCAAGGCCCGTCTTTGGGTTTAAACCCGGGTTAAATGAAAGGAAAAAAATAAACCAGGGGTTTTCCCTTCTTATTACCTAAAAATTTATCAACTTCCTTTTAACCCTTTTTCCCTTTTCTCTTTTCCTCACAATTTTCCCTTCTCCCTTTGCCTCCTTTGGGTCCCCTGGGAGCAGAAGGCCCTTCAAGAATTAGAGAAACCCGTTTTTCCATGAGGGGGTTGGCCCCGGTCATAAAGGACCTTCCGGGGGGGAAAAATTTAGGACCAATGGGTTCAAAAAACCAATTTTTTTTTAAGGGGGCCTTTTCTCCCCCTCTTTGCCCCCCTGATGCTGCAAACCTTAAACTATTTCTTCTTTTCGCCCTTTCCGCCCGACCCCCTTGAGAGCTAAAAACGCATGGGTTTCCCCAAACCGGTAAGGGCCCCCCCGATTGGGGGATACCGGGCCCATAAACTCTCCTGAATTTTGGGGCCTAAAAATTTTTTTCCCAAACCTTGGCAAAACTTTTAAAACCCCCACCTTCCCACTCGGGGAACCCCGACCAGGTGGGGGTTTTATCCCCCGGGGGGGAAGCCCGGGACCCAAAACCCTTTTAAAGACCCCGGGCCTGATCCAATTAAAAGGCCCTTCCCGGGGGTTTCCCTTTTGAAAGGTCCTGTCCCCTTGGGTGCTGGAAAAACCTTTGGGCGGACATTGGGGGCCCGGTTTCCCCCTTTGGAGGGATTGGGGGGGCCCTCTTTTTTTAGCCCAAAAAATTGGGTCTATATCAAAGCCCCCCATCCAGGGTTTTCTATGTCTATACTGCCAGAAAAATGTCCGTTTTTTTTAGCGTTTTTTGTTTTCTTAAAAAAGAAATGTAATCATTTTCCCCAAAAACTTTCCCTGGGAAAAACCTCCGCTGTCAAAACTGGCTTCTTTTTTTTGCCCATTTTTTTCCCTTTTCCCTATTTTTTCAACATGCCCCTAAAAAACCGCCAGGGGCCGGGGAGAAAATTTACTACAAGGGGTTTATGGAAAAACGGGGTTTGGGCCCTCTTTTGGCGCGGTTTTTTTTTCACTTTTTAGGGGGCGTTTTTTTTCCGCGATTTTTTTAATGAAAAAAAACCCCCCAGGGGGGACCCAAAATCCCACCTTTAGGGGTGTAACCCAAAATTTTTATCTAGAGATGGGCGAATTTTCCCGAAATTTGTTTTTTTTCCCCTTCGCCCAATTTTTCGGCAAAAAATAACTTCGTTGAATTACTTCGACCGAAACACGTTTAAAAAAAACCCGCTATTTTCCCGGCTGCAAAAGAGCCGCAGGGGGGCGTAGAAAATTGTGCCCTTTTTTAAATAGCAGAGGGGGCTTGGTTTTGGGCTTCATACAATGTTGTGGTTTTTTTAAAATATGAAAAAACGCACTGACTGCCCGCCCCTCTTTAAAAACCCCTTCACTAAAAAAATTCCCCTGGGCACTTAAGAGGGGAAAACTGGGCCCCCAAAAATGAAGCGGGAATGTTGCCCGTAAAAACATGCCAGAGGGAAAACCGGGAAAAAAAATAGCTCAGGGCCCCAGTTTGGGAAAATCAGTGACAAGTGTGGAGGGGGACGGGGGCAGCCAAAAGGGGGCATGAGGGCAGAGAGGGGCACAAAGACATTCTGGAGGGGGCAAAAACGGGGTAGCCAACAGAGTGGGGGAAAGACACAGTGGGGGGGAAAAGGGTTCCCCCCCCGGCAGAAACCAAGCGAAAGAGGTAGACAGTGGCACAATGGGCACCCGTGTGGAGGGCCCTCGGGCAGCCCCCGCAGCAGCATGAGGTCAGACAGTGACACAATGGCATTCTGGGAGGTGGCCAAAAACAGGAGTAGGGCCCCAAAGTGGGACAATGGGCCAGTGTTTGGGGGGTCACGGCAGCCCCGCCACAGCGCCCCGAGGTCAACGGCAAAAATGGGCACAGTGTGGAGGTCCCGGCCCGCACCACAGCAGCGGGATGGGGGGGTAGGGGGGGGGAATGGGGGGGGACAAGGGGCATTTTGGAGGTGACAAAAACAAGGGGGTAGGCCACAGAGTTTGGGAAAATTGGGCACATTTTGGAGGGGCCGGGGAAACAGCCACAAACAGCATTAGGGCAGAGAGTGGCCAATGACACAGTGTGGATGTCACGGCCGGGAGCCCCCAGCACAGCATGAGGTCAGATAGTGGCACCCAAAGACAGAGTGTGGAGGTGGGTGGCAATTTCCAGTCCTGGTAAAAATGGGGTTTTTTGCAGATGGGGAAAAATGTCAGCAGTGTGTTCAATGGCGGGTGGCGGTAACAAAATTTGTGGGGCTGAGGCCGGTAATTTTTAACCCGGGCTCATTTCTAAAATTTGGGGGTGAGGCGTCTGGGATGTAGTCGAGCCAAAAACTTGGTGGGGGTGGGGAATTTCCCGGCCGATCCACGCCTGAATTTATCTTTTAAAAAAGGGGCAGTGTTCCCCATTTTTCCCCGGACAAGGGGTTCTCCTTGGGGTAACGATGGCCCCCCCGCCCAAAAAAAAACCCCCCCTTGTTTCTACCTATGGCCGGGCAGGACAGGTTCTCCACGGGGAAACTCGGCAAAATTTCGGCCCACACAAACCCCGTTTGGGTGCCCCGTAGTCCACGGGGTCCCTTTAAATGGTGGTGGGGAGGGGTGTCGGGGTTGGCCCCCCACCTGTTGGTTCTTGGGACTTTTCCTCTGCCCGTGCTGGGTGTGCTGGCGACTAAACCCCCCCTCACCCAGGGGGGGGTTTAAGGGAAAATGCTCAAACAGGGGCTCCATACTTAGGGTTTCTGCTTTATGGAGCTGGTAATTGGGTCCTACCCCCCCAAACCCCCCCCAGCAAACCCCGGCAGTAGTACTTTAGGCTGGGGGAACCCCCCCGGGAAAACCTGGGCCGGGGGAAGGGTTATGCCGAAAATGGCCCGCGGCCAAATGTTAAGGGGGTATTTCCCTTTTATTTGAGTTTTTCCCTCCCTCTCAATGGGTTTGGGGAAAAGGCTTTCCCATTTTGGACCCCGGTTCGAGGGGCCAATAGGGTGGAGTGCCAGAATCATCCCCCCTGCCCGGGTGCTGAATTTTTCGGCTGTCACTAGCCAGGAAAAAAAGCATTTCTGCGGGCCATCTGCCCCAAGCGAAACCGAGGGGCTCCCTGCCTCCATTTTCCCCTGTATTCTGCCACGGGGCTTTGGGGGGCATTCTGCCTCCTTTTTCCTCATCTCCTCCACCTCCTCCCGCCCCCTCGCCCTCCCTCCTTTTCACCTGGGTAGGAAAAAACCCCTCATTTCACCGAAAATGCCTTCTGCTCCAATGTCTCCTCCCCTTCTTTCCCCTTTTTTCAGGTTTCCCCCCGGGGGTCATGTGGCCCCAGATGAAATTTGCCACGTTTCCTTCCCCCCGCCCCAAAAAGATTTTTTTTGCATTGTTTCCCCGGAAAATGAACAGTGGAAAGGGCGTTAAATTCCTTTTCCCTAGTTCCCCGGCAAATGACAAAAAAACGTCGCCTCCTTTGAATGGGGGGTCAAAAAAACGGCAGGTGTCACGCCTGAGGGTGCCCCTGGGGCATCAAAAATTACACAGGGGAGTACTTCTGTCTGCCTTGATCATCAAAAAAAACGTTAATTTGGGCCCTTTTTTTCCTTGGGGTTCATTTTCAGTCGGTTTCCCAAATGTTCAGTTGGAAAATTCCCACGGGGGTGGGAAAAACCATATCAGAGTGTGTTTTGGGGGAGGCGTTCTGCGCTGCAATTTTAGGGGGGGTTTTTCTGGCTTTGTAAGAAAAGGAGGGAAATGCATGGGACAAATTTTTGTGGCCATTTTTCCCAAAAGTTTTTGAAGACGGGGGAAGACCCTTTAGGAAACCCCCTTTACAACCAGGGGAAAAAAAAATGGCCCCCATGCAGGGCGATGGGGCCATCCCCCCCTCGGTGCAGCGCGGACACCCCTGTTTCCCCCCATTGGCCTCACCCTGGTTCCCATTTTCGTTGGCGCGGAAAAGCCACACATCGATTTTTTGCTGGCATGACGCCCGGGGCAGTTCCTTCCCCCGTGTGGGCTTCGTTTTGCCCAGGGAAGCCCCGGGGTAGAAATGCGTGAAAACCCCCGTGCCCCACAAAATGTGGTATGATGGAGCAGTACTTGGGAGGCTGGGGAATGGTTTTGGGGGTGGTGGAGGAGGGGGAGGGGGAAATTGGCGCAGGAGCACAGTTTTTACAAAGGGGGGGAAAAAACGGGGGGTCTCCTGTCCAAAGTTTTTGGTTGGGCCCCCGGGAGAAACCTTCACCCAGTGGGCCCCAAAAAAGGAAAATGCTGGCCCTGACCCAAAATTACAGCTCCGACGGGCCCCCGGGGGGCTGCCGTGCACCTTGGGAACAAACCGATAAGCTTAAGGACTGGCCCACCTTCTGTTCTACTATTTATGAAGTGCGGGTTTACTGCCTTTTTGGAAAAGAAATTACGGCTTGGAACTCTCCATCTCGGCCCCGGCACAAGCCATTAGTTCTCTGAATGGTGCAGAGTCCACCATTTGGAAAGGGGGGGACTGCAGCACCAAAAAAAACTTGGACAGGAGTACGGTCATTTTGGCACCTTAGAAGGTTGGACGCATACTGTTGTCTCTTTCAATCGCCTCCTGAACGACTGCTGGCGCCATGAGTAGCGAGGAGCAGGCATCTGGGCCGGGAGAGGATTCAAAGAGAAACAGCTCCCTTCCCGCAGAGGGGGTGGAGCCTTGACTGGCTGCAATAGGGATGCGTGCCACTGGGCGCTGCGCTGCTTTTTGCTGCGGCGGCAGGATGGACCACCACATCCCGAGCCACGTTTCTCCCAGGCCACCGGATGGTGACGCTGCATGTGTTGATGCAGGCCTGGTGCAAAGTTACTTTCCCCGGCCACGCTTCACTTTCTTCCACAGATTCTACATATACCCATATTCGGGTCCTCCGGTGTCTTAGCAAAGAACTGCCAACACCGCCGAGTATCGGATTTTACCGCCAACGCCCGCCTGAGTGACTACTGCCGCCGCTGCCTCGCTGAGCCCTGTGCCGCTACATTCTTGGACCTGCGAAGCGGGTTTTTTACCCCGGGCCGCTTGGCTTTCCCCCCCTCACACTGCTGCTATCCTGCTGACTCATGGCCACCACGACCACTTGCTGGCTGCGCCGCTGCCTGACGCGCAAGCTGACCCCTCTTCTCCTGACGATGATGAAGCCCTTGCCTCACACCCGGCTCCCAAGTGCGGTCGGCTACATCAATCATCTATTTGTTTTCATCTTCCTATTTGGGTTGCTAGTCCCCGTTACACGGCCGCCTAGATGACAGCGGCAGTTTGTTGGCCTCACCGAGTGACCCTGCTGCGGACGTCCCTTTGCTGTGCTGCGACCTGGGGCCTTCCAGAATGTTTGTGCTCTGCCACTCGCAGGTGCAAAAGCCTGCCACCTCTCTGTCTGACATACTGTTTGTTTAAAATGTACAGACACTGTTTTATGAAGATATCTGTATATGATAAATACACAACCTGTATTTGACTCCAAATTGAACCCCTCTAAAAGCTTGGTAACCTTTGGATATAAATTGCTCTCCACAAATGGCCGGAGAAATTGACATGTATGGCCGTTCAAAAACTCGTGTATTTTACTGAATATTAAAAGCACAAACATGCTTAATTAACCTCGATATGAATATGCTAACAGAATTTCTACTGTGGCGGTGAAAAACAAAGTTACTTTTAGCTGATTACAACAGCGAAACAACGCTTAATTAAACCCCTGGATGTAAATTGCCAAAAGAATGAGCAGCCAAAAATTAAGTGGTATTTTATTGTAAAAACGCCTGTTTCTTTAAATGAATAAACAGGACTGCTTAGAACCCACTTGAAATTGAATGTATATGCAGCTGCAGTGGACGCACACTGGATTTGAGAATCCAATACCCCAAAAAAATCAGAAATAGAACATTAAGAGCACAGTCCCTCTGAACAACAGAGACACCCCACAGAAATCGCTGTCTAAAAAAATCAATTTTCAGCAACATCAGCCGCGCGAGCACCTTCCCTGAATCAGTACAGTGAGAGGAGTGTGAGCTCCCACGCGTCGCGCCCTGGGAATTAACTAAGGCCGGGACTTATATAGTGCGGTGACCAGGGCCGGGACAAGGCATTTTTGGTGCCTCTAGGCGAGTACAGCCAATTGACCCCCCCCCACCCCTCGTTCACAAAAAATACCCCCCCCACCCCCCCGCCCACACACACACCACACACACTAATTCCTCTCAACCCCCTGCACCAGGACCTGTCACTAATTTCTGCATATATCACATAGATCCCGCCCATCTCCTCAGCAGTCGCTGCACAATAAAAATCAGCCCTGACAAATTTGCATTTTCAAAATCGCTCCCCTCCATATGACAGTGCAATATCTTATAAATAACAGTCACCGAATAATCCACCGATACATGAGCAAATTACCAACAAGTGATTGTGACTAAAAACACTCCTACAAAACAAGACCCCAAAACTATTACTACAAAAGGACCAAATAATCTGCCAGACCCTGACCGAACGCAACCCCCACATGTGACTATCAGCTGTAACACACAGGCTCTTGATTACATATACCACCCGCCATACAGTGACCATATAGTGGTAGATACTAGTTGTATGTAGACGCTCGCAGACATATAATGATTACACTGCAGTTACAATATGACTGCACAGAGACGTCTTTTCTATCAGCGTCGTTCACTTCCCCTTTCTCCTCCATCCGGTTCACAACCTCATGCGATTGCACCGGCCAAGACCTCGTCCCTGAGGATTTGGCCACAAAATATCTTATAGATTCCACATTTACAGTAACTCCTTAATTATAGGTAATTATATAAGTCCCCTAGTCAGACAGTATACTAGATATGGCCCTCTCAGTCAGCAGGTATAAAGATATTGTCCCCTTAGACAGAGTATATAAATATAGGGGCACTCCAGCAGGTATATAGCTAGGGGCTCTAGCAAATATATAGCTAGGGTTCAGACCATGCGTATGGGGCTCAGGCAGCGTAATGGGGCCACAGGCAGGCATTATAGGTGGCCGCAGGCAGGCATTATGGGGCCGCAGGCAGGCATTATAGGGGGCCGCAGCAAGCATAGGGGGGACGCAGCAGGCATTATGGGGCCACATGGCAGGCATTAATAGGGGGCCGCAGGCATGCATTTATGGGGGGCCGCAGGCAGCATTATAGGGGCCGCAGCAGGCATTATGGGGGCCGCCGGCAGGCGTATGGGGGCACAGAGCAGACGTATGGGGGCACCAGGCAGGCGTATGGGGGGAACCAGGCAGGCGAATGGGGGGCCACAGGCAGGCATATAGGGGCCACAGGCAGCCGTACAGGAGCTCAGGCAGGCGTATGGGGCCACAGCAGGCGTATGGGGCCACAGGCAGGCGTAGTTGGGGTCCCCACAGTCAGGCGTATGGTGCCACAGGCAGGCGTATGGGGCCACAGGCATGCGTATGGGGGCTCAGGCATGCGTATGAGGCCACAGGCAGGCATATAGGGGCGACAGCAGCCGAAGGGGCTCAGGCAGGTTATGGGGCCCACAGCAGGCGTATGGGGCCACCAGGCAGGCGTGGGGGCCACAGCAGGCGTAATGGGCCACAGGCAGGCATATAGGGGCCACAGGCAGCCGTACAGGGGCTCAGGCAGGCGTAAAAAAAACTGGGCTAGGCATGCGTATGGGGGCCACAGGCAGCATAACGGGGCCACAGGCAGCCTTACAGGGGCTCAGCAGGCGTACGTGTGGGGCCACAGGCAGGCATATAGGTGGCCCACAGGCAGCCGTATGGGGGCTCAGCAGGCCGGTATAGGGGACCACAGACAGGCGTATGGGAGCTCAGCGGCCTTATGGGGCACCAGGCAGGTATTATAAGACGGGCCGCATGCAGGATTATAGGGGGGACCGCTGCAGGCATTATGGTGCCCGCAGCAGGCATTAAGGGGGCCGCAGGCCAGGATAGAGGGGGCCACAGCAGGCCAATATAGGGGCCACAGGCAGCATTATAGGAGGGGGCCGCAGGACAGGCATTAAGGGGGGCGCAGGCAGGCATATAGGGCCGCTGCGCAGGCATTATAGGGGGCCGCAGGCAGGCATTAGGGCGGGGCCCGCAGCAGGCGTATGGGGCTCAGGCAGACGATGGGGCACCAGGCAGGCGCGATGGGGGCACCATGCAAGGCGTATGGGGGCCACAGTCAAGGCATATCAGGGTCCACAGGCAGCCGAACCGGGCTTCAGGTCCATGCGTATGGGGCCACACGCAGCAGGCGTGGGGGGCCACATGCAGGCGTATGGGGGCCACAGGCAGGCGTATGGGGCCACAGCAGGCGTATGGAGGCCACAGGCAGGCATATAGGGCCACAGTCAGCCGTACAGGCTCAGGCAAGGCTACAGGGGCTCATGCGGCGTAAGGGGCCACAGGCAGGCGTATGGGCCACAGGTCAGGCGTATGGGGCCCACAGGCAGGCGAAAGGGCCACAGCAGGGCGTATGGGCCACAGCAGCATATAGGGGCCACAGGCAGCCGTACAGGGGCTCAGGCAGGCGTACGGGTCTTAGGCAGGCCGTATGGGGGACACAAGGCAGTCATAAGGGGCCACAGGCAGCCGTAACAGGGGCTCAGGCCGGCGTTACGGGGCCACAAGGCAGGCATATAGGGGCACAGCAGCCGTAAGGGGGCTCAGGCAGCGTATGGGGTCTCAGCAGGCGTATGTAGTCTCAGGCAGGCTTATGGGGCACAGCATGTAATATAGAGGGGGCCGCAGGCATGTATAAGGGGCTGGCAGGCAGGCATTATGGGGCCGCAGGCCAGGCATTATAGGGGCCGCGAGTCAGGATATAGGGGGCCACAGCAGGCTATGGGGCCACAGCAGGCATTAAAGGGGCCCCGCAGGCGCAGGGCATAATGGGGCCCGCAGGCAGGCATTATAGGGGGCAGCAGGCAGGCATTATGGGGGCCACAGGCAGCCATATGTGGGCCGCAGGCAGGCATTATAGAGGGCCGCAGGCAGGCTTATAGGGGCCCAGGCGGGCTATAGGGGGCCACGGCAGCGTATGGGTCCACAGGCAAATATAAGAGGGCCACATGCAGAATAAAGGGGGCCCCAGCAGGCATTAAAGGGGCCCAAGGCGGGATATAGGGGGCCACAGGCAGGCAGTTAAAAACAACAACTTAATACTTACCCAATCCCCGGCGCGCGCTCCTCTTCTGTCCTCTTCAGCCGCGCGCTGTCCTCCGGCAGCTCCTCGTCGCACGGCCTATGATGCGCTGTGCTCCCTTAGGAGAGGCAGCGTCGCGAACATCACATCATTGCGACGCTGCGCTAGGGCCGCACGGGGCCGCGCGGGTCCTCACGCTTATGAGGACCCCGGCGGCCCCGCTGTGTCGGCCCTGAGCGCACCGGATGATCCAACAAATCCCTCCGGGGAGCGGGCCCGACACTGTCCTGCGGGCAGTAGCGCTCGCTTCAGGCCCACCGGCAGCGGCCAGGACCCGGCGAGGGTCGGGGCCCAGACGGCGCCCCTTAGGGAAAGTGCTGAGGTAGGGCGCCCTAGGCTGTCGCCTACCATGCCTACCCGTCGTCCCGCCCTGCTGTGACGTCACAGAATCCCGGCCGGTCTCTGATTGGCTTCATCTCTGCACAAGTCCATCAGGCTATGCCCTTCTTCCTCCCAGAAGTGCTTTTGCCCCATGTAGCGCCATGTGCTCGCAGCCATTTTATCAATGAAAAGCACACTTCGTTCACCCCAAGTACCCCAGAGTTCGACTGTTCGTTCCGAACCAAGTTTTCCCTGAAATTCTAAACGAATTCCCCACTTCTTAGAATTAATTCGCCCATCTCTAGTTTAAAATCTTACAAATCTGCATACAAGTTTCCTGATAGTCCTTTTTTGTTTTGAACCTTGAAATAAAAGTGATCAATGCTTTGTTCGCTAACGATTTTTACCCAATTCAATTTTTTTTTCCCTACAAAATACGTTTTTTACAGATTTTGGCATCAGAATCTGGTTTTTTTTTACAGATATTGATGCTAAAATCCGTTCTCAATCCCTAAACATATTTTGGCGCTAATAAAGTTATCACGCTACTGAGCTGAAAGTACGTTTTTTTACGGGATTTTGGCGCCAGCATACGTATTTTTTTTTACTGATTTTGCGCCAGAAATCCAGTTTTTATTATGTTTTTTGCCAACTAAATAATTTAGTTTTACAGATTTTGCCGCTAAAACGGTTTCTCGCCTCTGAACGCCAAAAAATACTGTTTTTTTCGGATTTTGGCGCAAGAATCCATTTTTATTTACGTTTTTTGACACTAAAATATATTTTTTTAACATATTTTTGGCGCTAATAACGTTCTCCTCGCCCTCTACTGCCAAAAATACGTTTTTTTACGGATTTTTGGCGCAAAAACCATTTTCTTTACGTTTTTTGAACTAAAATAATTTTTCTACAGATTTTGGCGCTACTAACGATATCTCACTCTGACGCCAAAAAAACGTATATAAACGTTTTTTTTTGCGGATTTTGGCGCAAGAATCCATTTTTTATATGGCTTTTGGGGCTAAAATCCGTATCTAAAAGATTTTGGGCACTAATAAAGTGATCTAGCCTTTGACTCAAATAAATACAATTTTTACGGATATCGGCGCCAGAATTCGGTTTTTGACGGATTCGGGCTAAGATCAATATCTTAAAATGTTGCGCAATAAACTGATCTCCGCTTCTGACACTAAAATATTTTTTTTTTACGGAATTTGCCGCAATATGGCGTTTTTTGGGGATTTTGCCGCTAAATCCTTTTTCCTTTACAGAATTTTTAAAGCAATACATTAGCTTGCGTATGCCAAAGTTATGTGGTTTGAGGATTTGGTGCACAGAAGCTGGTGCACAAATTTAATAATTAGTAGAACGCAGCAGCAGCAACAACAAAGGACAATGTGCTCACAATGGCTACAGTGCTCTAAAGGAAGTGACTACTTAACAAGTAACTCCATCTGTAGGTGTTGCTTACATCAATGGCTTAATTTGTGCATACATTAAAAAGCAGTAGCAAAAGACCGACCAAAAAACGCTCCAAAAAACGAAAAACGCGTGCCAAAAAACGGACCGTTTTCCAGCTGCTTGACAGTCAGGGGAACAGAAAACTCAGTTTCATGAACGTTTTTGAGTAATTTGTTTTCAGGTCGTTTTTGTCCTCTGCAGAGTAGACATAGCCTTAGAGTGAATGGCTCCTTATTCGAACTTTTCGAATTAAAAAAAAGGGGACTAGACAGGGCTGATGCCCATTGTCCCCTCTATTATATGCCTTTATTATGGAGCACTTGATGGAGTCCATAAGATCAAACCCGGACATCAGAGGGCTACGTATAGGGGAGAGCGAGTTTAAGTGCTCTGCCTTTGCAGATGATCTCTTGATTTATTTAACTGAGCCTCACGTCTCGCTTCTTCCCTGATGTCCGAGTTGGCTCGCTTCAGTCAGTGGTCCAATTACAAAATTAACTTTTCTAAGTCTGAGGCACTCAATGTCTCTTTGGACCCAGCGGTACGGGACTCTCTTAGAGACAACTTTCCCTTCTCCTGGCCCACCAAGGGGATGTCATATCTGGGGATTCAAATACCGAACAACCTCTCCCAACTTTTTGAAGCCAATTTTATACCCTTGCTTTCCAAGATAACAGTGTTGCTGAAAACTTGGAGTTGGAAGGATTTTTCTTGGTTTGGGAGGATGAATATTTTGAAGATGTCCATCTTCCCCAAGCTGCTTTATTTGTTCCAGACTATCCCGATCACTATGCCGGCTACATTTTGGGTCAGTGTTCAACGGTGCTTTAGTGACTTTATCTGGAACACCGTCGACCACGAATCTGCAGAGACCTTCTTACCCACCCTAAGGTTAAGGTAGGGGTGCGCCTCCCCGACTGCAGGATTTATTATTTAGCAGCCTCATATGCTAGATTCCTGGACCTTATTCATAGCTCCCACAACAAATTATGGGTTCAAAGAAATGAGTGCTCTCTCTCTGGGCATCAGGTTCCACATTCTCTGACCTCCAGAAACTCTCATTCACCACATTTCACACTATAACAACGATTAAGAAACCCAGGCCTTCTGAGATTCTTTTTGATCTTAAGGGACCGCTATTCCCCATAACCAGGGGCGTAACTACCGGGGTAGCAGGGGTAGCAGTTGCTACGGGGCCCCTGCGCTTCGGGGGGCCCCGTAGCAACTGCTACCATGTCCGCTACCCCGGGTAATGCCGCTCCTGGGCCCGCCGGCAGTGAACTTAAACAGTTCACTGCGGCGGGCGGGGAGCTGCGGGGCCCGGCGCATAACTCCCTTGAACGCCCGGGCCCCCGGCCCGAGCGTTCAGAGGCAGCGCTGCTCGGTAGTAGCAGGACGGAGCGCCGATCGCTCCGCTCTGTTACTTCCCCCTGCCGGCCCTCTGTGGTCACGTGGGCGCGCGCGGTGACGTCACATCACCGCGCCGCCCGCGCAGAGCGCAGAGGCTGCAGGGAGAGCAGCAGAGCGGAGCGAGCGGCGCATCGGGGGAGCGTGGACCGAGGTGAGTAAGTTGTTTCTTATTTTATCTACCCCATATGCCTGCCTATAGCCCCCATATGCCTGCCTATAGCCCCCCATATGCCTACCTATACCCCCCATATGCCTGCCTATAGCCCCCCATATGCCTGCCTATAGCCCCCATATGCCTGCCTATAGCCCCCTATATACTGCCTGCCTAACCAGCCCCTATATGCTGCCTGCCTGCCTATACCAGCCCCTATATGCCTGCCTGCCTATACAGCACCCTATATGCCTGCATGCCTTTACTGAAAAAAAAAAAAAAAAAACCCCCCTATATGCCTGCTGCCTGTACAGCCCCCTGATATTGCCTGCCTGCCTATACACCCCCTATATGCCTGCCTGCCTCATACAGCCCCCTATCTGCCTGCTTGCCTGCCTATACAGCCCCCTATCTGCCTGCCTGCCTGCCTATACAGCCCCCTATCTGCCTGCCTGCCTCCCTATACCGCCCCCTATAGGCCTGCCTGCCTATACAGCCCCCTATATGCCTGCCTGCCTATATAGCCCCTATATGCCTGCCTGCCTATACGCCCCCATATGCCTGCCTGTACAGCCCCCATATGCCTGCCTGTACCGCCCCATATGCCTGCCGTATACCCCCACAAGCCTGCCGGTATACCCCCACAAGCCTGCCGGTCTACGTATATGGGGCCCCTTTCGCTACCTAACCTACCTATATGGCCCCTATAGCCCACCTAACCCCTGTCTACCTGTATGGCTCCCTATAGCTACCTAAACCCTGCCTGCCTATATGGGCACTCTATTGGCTACCTAAACCTTGCCTATTTGGGGCCCCATATATCCTACCTAAACCCTGCCTGCCTATATGGGCACTCTATTGGCTACCTAAACCTTGCCTATTTGGGGCCCCATATATCCTATCTAAGCCCTGCCTGCCTAAATGCACCCCATATAGCCAGGGGGCAGGTGCTGGAAAGTCAGGATTCTAAGATATTTGTGTCTAAATCTGCAGGGACAAGTGGTCGGGAAATGTCATCAAGATGGCGGACTGGACCGGATGCAGAACAAAAGAGAAAGTCAACGACTGGTCAGAGAAACGTCACCTGTGAGTCACAAGATGTAACTGCACTGTAATCACTTATATGTCTGCACAGGCTGTGTACACTGCTATCTACCACTATATTGACACTGTAGGGAGGTAATATACAGTCTCCAGGCAGAGCCCGTGTACACTGGTGTCTACCATTATATGGTCACTGTATTGAGGTAATATACAGTCTGCAGAACCTGTGTACAATGGTGTCTACCAATATATGGTCACTGTATGGTGGTAATATACAGTCTGCGAGCCTGTGTACACTGGTGTCTACCACTATATGGTCACTGTATGGTGGTTATATACAGTCTGCAGAGCCTGTGTACACTAGTATATACCACTTTATGGTCACTATATTATTATATATTATTATTATTAGACAGTATTGGTCTTTGTGTACTGATCAGTAATAGTGTAGGGTTATTATTCAGTCACTATGTGGTGGTAATTTGTGGTCATGTTCTGGTGGTATAATCAGGTTCCTATGTAATAGCGTTATTGGTAATGTTGGTCTTGGTATAGTGGGATTTGATTGGTAGCAGTATGATGGTGATATGTATGGTGAGGTATTTGCCCCTTGTATTATCTACATTATCGAACAGCATGTCCTGGTACATGGTCGTGGTCAGGGAGGGGGGGGGGCCCATCCAAAAGTTTGCTATGGGGCCCTGGCTTCTCTAGTTACGCCCCTGCCCATAACAGATAATTATTTATTTCCTCCTGGGAAGTCTAGTGCTCATTTTCTAGGACAAACTAAATCCTCACCCCTATTGTTGAGAGACATCCATAATAGGGGAATTTTGCGGCCTCTGACGGATCTTCTAGACAGGTCCCCTACTCCCAGAGACCATTACGCATATACACAACTACAACACTTTTTCACTTCCACAGTCAAAAAAAACAATCTCACTGGTGCATTAACCCCCTTTGAAAGGTTATGCGTGCAACAGTCTATCCCTAGGCATCTTATTTCCTTGGTCTACCACTTACTTCTTTCTCCCGCGGAGATGCCTCTACCCCCCTTCTGTGCTGCTTGGGAAAAAGAACTTAATAAATCTTTTTCGGAAGACCAAAATGCTTTACCCTTACACATAAGGCGGTTATTGCCTGCAAAGCCCAGGAGACAAGTTACAAGGTCTTAACCCGTTGGTACAGGGTGCCTGCACTGCTTCATAAATGGTCCCCTGCCATCCCGGATACCTGTTGGAGATGCAATAGGGAAGTGGGAACAATGGCTCATATTTGGTGGGGTTGCACTGCCTTGCAGGGCTTCTGGAAAATGGTTCTCCAAGCCATCCATGACTGCACGGGGTCCTCTATTCCTAACACTCCGGAAGCTACTCTGCTATATATGCTCCCCTCCTCACTCAAAGCTTACAAAAAATCCCTGACCAAACATCTTCTCCAAGCGGCGAAAACGGTAATCCCACGTAAATGGAAGCAAACGGCTCCCCCCTCGATGTTAGACTGGGTGGATGAGGTGGCCACGTCCTACCGTATGGAGGAGCTGATCGCACAGAGCTCTGACAAGGTGGAGACATTTCTCTCTACCTGGCATCCTTGGTCCCTGTACAAAGATTCTTCTAAATTTAAGGCCTTGCTTGCTTCGGGGATCTAGGGAGGAACCTGTTGTAGGTAGGGGCTCTTGGTGTCGAGGTCGAGGGCGCTCTTGTCTTCCCCTCTTTCATTTGACCTTGGGGGTTTCCAGGGCCCCGGGATCCGCACGACCCAGTTCGAGTACTCCTAGAACCGCTCCTTACCCACCCTGTCCCTTCTCTCCTCCCCCCTTTCCCCTTTTTCTTTTTTCTTCCATTACCCCTTTGTTTTACAACCAGGTTTTATCACTTCTCCACCCCATTGGGGGCCTAGTGCTGGTTTTGTACATTATACCTTTTCTTAAGTGGCTGTTTTTTCTATTTTCATCTAGCATAAGCCAGATATCGGCATACCATCACTCTCCCAAGTGTATTCCATTTACTGTTTTACATTCACATTTTGGCTCTTACTAGGAACCGATGTTGGTTCTACACCTGCCATTCTCTTTTATTCCCATATTTATACATGGTTGATTGGCTTTGGAGAGCATGGATTCAGTAATCAATTGAGCCTAGCTGTTCCTCTTTGCATTTTCTAATTTGATCAACTTTGCTCCCCCGTGGAACTAAGAGTGGACTTTTGGTTGCAGCGCCCTTGTCCCTTTTGGCTGCAACACCAGCTGTTTGCCAATATGGCTCGTATGCTTTTTTCCAGGTATTTAGTGATGGTTACTCATTACTGCCTTGTCATCCTGGTTGAGTACTTTCTGCTCCTTTGGAGCGTCACTGTTGAATTTATGTCTGGTTTCTTTTTAGCATGTTCTTTATGTGCTTTGTTAGCATATTTACTTAGATTAAGCCAGGCTTTGCTCGGCTTGTGTTCACTTGTACCTGTGTCTATCATTCTCTTTTTATGCTTTGCGTGTAATTTGTGATGTTTATAAGAAAATTAATAAAAATTTAAATGAGAAAAAAAATACACATGAATATTTTTTTTTTATCCCAAACTAGCAGACATGGAAAAATACAAGCCCAGCTTTACCTAGATTAAAACCAGGATGTCTCCCAGCTGGGTTCATGTTCTATGAGGGTGTTGGAACAGGAGTTGGCTCTCCTGGATATGGAAATGGATCAGAGGACCCCTGTGGTAGAAGAAAAAAGAAAAGAAAATATTAATTTGGACTTGACCCCCTATGGGCTTCATTCCTGCTTCTACAAGAAAATATAAATCAAATACAGAGGCATAGATGTTTTTTTTTTTTTAATACGTTTTTCGTTTTGTATTATATCTGCTTTTGTTACATGTTTTTTAATGCTTTTTTTTCCATTGTTTTTATTTATTTAGCGGTCCAGTTCCCTCACTGCAGAGCTCCAAATGAATTGTCAGGAGTTTGATGAGATAGATGCATATGGTCAAGCAGGGACACACAAACCTGAGTGAACAACACAATTAGGTCCCGTTTACACAGCAATGGACAAACACCGGTCGATTTATCCGACCAGTATTTGTCCGGTTTGTGTGACGTCCCCAAGGCCTCCCCTTTCCCATTCACATGTTCATATTCCGTCCGAAAACCGGACGGAAGAATGAACATGCACAATGTTTTTCGGGCGGGCGGCGGTTTCGTGCGGAAAACCCGTACAGTGGGGACTGCTGCATGGGTTTTCCATAGAAGCCCGTTGTGCTCATTTGCAGCCGGTTTTTCAGACGGTTTGCAAACCTGTGCCATGGGGACATGCCCGTATTATGGTGATTTTTCTCATTGCTCTTAGGGTATGTTCACACGGCGTTTTTGGATCCGAAAAGCACATCCAAAAGTTTAGCATCTTTCGGATCTAAAGCAGATCCAACACGCACCCAAACAGGCAGCTGCATGTTTGGATGTGTTTTGGCTGCAGCAGGATCGCACCCTATAGTTTATAATAGGGCTGCGTCTTTTGGACCAAGAATTGACAAATTAAATAAGAGATCCGAAAGACGGATCGGAAAGACGCAATGAGACACTCATCGGCAATCACTCGTATGATCGCTGATGTGTGTTTCATATTAAAAGCAATGTAAAGTCACATTGCTATTTCTGAGCTGCGTGTTTGGGTCCGTTTGGGGACTGACAGATGGATCCAAACACACAGCTCAGAAACGTATGTAACATACCCTAATGCTATGTCTCCACTGCACACAAAAACTTTCATGACTTTCAAACGTTCATTTTATTAAAAAGCTGGAAAAACGACCAAAAAGATGTCCCATAGAATTGAATAGTAAAAACATTCTGTTGTCTCCACAGAACGTTTTTTATTTGCTTGTGATTTTTTTTTGAAACATGTTGCAAAAAACGACTGAGCAGGGCAGAAAATTTACTATTGGAGTCTATGTAAAGCGCTGGATGGTTTTCGGCACATTTTTTGGCCCGTTTTTCTGCAGGAATCCATAGCAATTATTATAATACTCTGCATTTCTCTAAAACAAAGTGCAAGTGTTTTTTCAGCAGCTTTTGACAGGTAGTGGACAAAAAAACTCATTTTTGTTAATGTTTTTAGGATTCAGTTTTCAGTGAGTTTTTTTGTCCACTGTAGGGTAGACCTAGGCTTTCTAATAAAAAATTACAAAAAGTGGTACAATGCTATTTCGGCTACAAACATTGCAGTAATAAATATAACCTATAACACGCTCATCCTCCTACAAGGATTTCCGCCCATAGATGCAAACATCATCTAGAGTCCATAGGCTATGTCTTCATACCTAATGTTAAAATGCCATAAAAAATCCAACGTTATTTTAACGTACTACGATTTTTGGTGCGGGTTTCTGCAAAAAAGGCAGGCATTTTTTTTATGTTCTAGCTCATAGAAGTCCCGGCGGTTTAGAAATCCGACAATAGAGAATCTGTGCTGTGTAGACTACAGTTTGGATTTTCTATCGCAGTCTATGGGGCACTGGTTACAGACGGATTTTCTATTGTGGTCTATGGGGCGCTGTTTAGAGTCGTATTTTCTATTGTGGTCTATGGGGCGCTGGTTACAGTTGGATTTTCTATTGCGGTCTATGGGGCACTGGTTACAGTCGGATTTTCTATTGCGGTCTATGGGGCTCTGGTTACAGTCGGATTTTCCATTGAGGTCTATGGGGCACTGGTTACAGACGGATTTTCTATTGCGGTCTATGGGGCACTGGTTACAGACGGATTTTCTATTGCAGTCTATGGGGCTCTGGTTATAGTTGGATTTTCTATTGTGGTCTATGGGGCGCTGGTTACAGTCGGATTTTCTATTGCGGTCTATGGGGCGCTGGTTACAGTCGGATTTTCTATTGCGGTCTATGGAGCTCTGGTTACAGTCGGATTTTGTATTGCGGTCTATGGGGCTCTGGTTACAGACGGATTTTCTATTGAGGTCTATGGGGCTCTGGTTACAGTAGGATTTTCTATTGCGGTCTATGGGGCTCTGGTTACAGTCGGATTTTCTATTGAGGTCTATGGGGCACTGCTTACAGTCGGATTTTTTATTGCGGTCTATGGGGCTCTGGTTACAGTCGGATTTTTTATTGCGGTCTATGGGGCTCTGGTTACAGTCGGATTTTCTATTGCGGTCTATAGGGCGCTGGTTACAGACGGATTTTCTATTGCGGTCTATAGGGCGCTGGTTACAGACGGATTTTCTATTGCGGTCTATAGGGCGCTGGTCACAGTTGTATTTTCTATTGCGGTCTATGGGGCGCTGGTCACAGACGGATTTTCTATTGCTGTCTATAGGGCGCTGGTTACAGACGGATTTTCTATTGCGGTCTATGGGGCTCTGGTTACAGTCGGATTTTCTATTGCGGTCTATGGGGCTCTGGTTACAGTCGGATTTTCTATTGCAGTCTATAGGGCGCTGGTTACAGACGGATTTTCTATTGCGGTCTATGGGGCGCTGGTTACAGTCGGATTTTCTATTGCGGTCTTTGGGGCGCTGGTTACAATCAGATTTTCTATTTCGGTCTATGGGCGCTGGTTACAGACGGATTTTCTATTGAGGTCTATGGGGCGCTGGTTACAGACGGATTTTCTATTGAGGTCTATAGGGCGCTGGTTACAGATGAATTTTCTATTGTGGTCTATGGGGCGCTGGTTACAGTCAGATTTTTGCGTATTCTAAATATTGAGTCTGCTTACAACGCTGACCAAAAACCAGTGCAGTGCAGACATGGTGATAGAAGTAGAGAGCCACCAGCACCTCCGTACTGTAAGACTAAACAACATTTCAGAGGACACACCTCCTTTCTCAAACATGCGTGTTATGCATATACATTATATTTTATCACTAAAGGTGTGGTGAGTGTGAAACCAATGAAATAATCAACAAAGTAAACTGGTGACATAGAAACAAGATACAGAAACACTGAAAAGGCACAAAGTACAAATAAAGACTAAGAAAGAACCAAGACAATACAAAAAGCATATAGACTCACATAAAGTCTACTACTACAAGCTAAAACTTTCATTTAACCCTTTTAGGAGCAAGGGATTTTGGTGGATGAATCCAAAAGCCTCCCCGCCCGCAACATGCACCTCTTTCAGTACCCACAGACATACTGTAGATGTGGAAGCCAGCTCATCCTTGTATTTCACCTGTGCAATGGATAGTCCTTTCCAAGTGATGGTGAACATACAACAGAGAAAAAATGTAAATCCTGCACAATGGTCCAACTTCAGTTAACCAAAGAATTTTAATGGTTTCCAAAACATAAAACCTGATAAGTGTATATGGCAGCGCTATGTGGAAAAAGACAGAAATCATTCTTAGCTTACGCGTTTCAAGCAGCACAATCTGCTCTAAGTTGTAGCATTGCATGACTAAGCATGCTTATAGCTAGGACTAAGAGAAGGTTTTGCTGCTTGAAACGCGTAAGCTAAGAATGATTTCTGTCTTTTTCCACATAGTGCTGCCATATACATTTATCTGTTTTTAATGTTTTTATTACCATTGAGATTCATTGGTTTTAACTGAAGTTGGAGGTTTGTGCTGGATTCCCATTTTGTCTCCACCTCTTGCAGCACATACCATTTCATATAACAGACCTGATGACCGGACTCGGAGAAATGTCTGGCAATAGAATTCCCACCATACTTTCTCTGTGTATTCTTTCCATTGTCTAAATTGTGCATAAAGGTGTTTCCAGTAAGTAACCAATGACTGTGTGTGAAGTCTTGTGGATACAACGCACTGATTTATTACTCACTTTCCAAACAGTTTAGAGAAGTGAAAGAAGCTGCTGGTAATAAAGGCAGTTTAATTGGAGCCCAGTTAAAACTGCACCAAAACTGCGCTGTGTGAAAGCACCCTTAAGGTATGTTCACACGATGTACTGTGGCGCGTAAAGTATGCAGCGCAGTGCATTGTGTATTTCGGGAGCTCGCGCTAATACTCGTGTACTCTGTCGGCGTGGGGGACTGGCAGCCCGCTGGCCCTATTGACATTCATTACTTGCGGCGCATATTTGCCGCAAGTAATTAACATGTCACTTATCTCCCCGGAGGTACAATACGATTGTATTGTACAAGCGGGGAGAGGAGGCATAATCCATAGTTCTCTATGAGAACTGGGGATTACCGTAATTTAGGCACGCATCTCGCCCATATTAGAGCGCAAATACGTGGCGAAATGCGCGCCGAAATTACCCCGTGTGAACATACCCTAAGTGGCCTCCCAGCTAGCACCCTCGCTCCCCTCCAATCCATCCTAAACTCTGCTGCCCGTCTTATCCACCTCTCTTCTCGCTACTCCTCTGCCTCTCCCCTCTGCCAATCCCTTCACTGGCTTCCCATAGCCCAGCGAATTCATTTCAAGCTACTAACCATGACCTACAAGGCTCTCCATGACCTCTGCCCTCCATACATCTCTGCCCTAATTTCCAAATATCTCCCCTCACGCACTCTCCGCTCCTCTTCGGGCCTATCCCCCTCTGCTCTCCCCTTATCAGCTCCTCACACAACCGTCTCCAAGACTTCTCTGTGCTTCCCCACACTCTGGAACGCATTGCCCAACACATCAGACTCTCCTCCCCTTTCACCAGCTTCAAAAGCAACCTGAAAACCCATTTCTTCAGGCTTGCCTATAACCTTCACTAAACTTGTCACTACTTCCTCCACAGACATGTCTGCCCCTCTCCTCCTGTCTCTTCCCCCCTCCGTGTAGATTGTCAGCCCTTGCGGGCAGGGTCCTCTCTCCCTCTGTCGTGCCAATTGTCATTATCCCTTATCACTGTACTCGTTTGACTTATGTAATGTATGTAACCCCCCCGAATGTACAGCGCCCTGGAATCAATGCCCTTTAAAATAAATAATAATAATAATAATAATAATACAGCGTAATTGCGGGGTGTACAGTACACCCCGCAATTACGGTGGGTGTTTGGGAGTCGCGCTGATCGGCGCGTACTCTTGTGACGCGGAGGGGCCGGCAGTCCGCTAGCCCCATAGACTGTCATTACTCGCGGCTCTTACAATACATGTCACTTATCTCTCCGCGCAGTCACTAGA
>JAODAL010014827.1:0-86043 GCA_025379985.1 Phyllomedusa bahiana | reverse complement strand
GCCCCTTGGGGATTCCCGGGGTAACCTGGGCGGGACAGAACTCATCCGGCAGCCACTAATGCTTTAATTGGGGGCAACCCGACCTGGGCTCAAACATTGCTGCTAAACACAAATAAAGCAGCCTGTTCTCTTGAAAACATAGCACTTTGCTAACGTTAACCAAGGACAGACATGCTTAGATTTTTAGTCCCTAAATTTTAAAACTATATCCGTAGTGAGAAAAACCCCTTTAAGATACATTCCTCTCCTCATTTTCTCTCCCGAGATTTTCACTCTCCTATCCCTTCCCGGCCCGGTCCTCTCTCGCTGCCTTTCACTCTGCTTCTGGCTTTTACAACATTTTGGATATTTTTAAAAATATAGTTTACATTTTTTTTTAAAGGTCTTAGTTTTATTTCACTTATTTACTTTGGTTTTTTTATTCCGTATGTACTTACTCTTTGTTCAATGTTGGCCTCATTTTCATTGCTTGTTTTTTGGCGCCAAGTTTGTTGTATATCTTTAAAAAAAACCCCCATTTTGAGAGACTATAAAGTTTGCCAGGGAGCGTGAAACGGCTGTGATTTTTATTTTTTTTGTTGTTTTATTCTTACTTATTAAAGCTGACATAGATGGGCTATTGATACACGCTCTTGATCTGCTTTATTGGCTATTACAGATTGAACTTTATACTTACCTGTACTTTATTTTTGAAGCATTGTATATGTGGCTATGTGACTCAACGGTGTGTTGTTTTTTATGTCATTGTTACCTTGTTTATTGAAATGCCAAAAATAAACACTGTTAAAGAAAAGGCAAAAAAAAAAAAATATCTGATGTATTTCATATGTGAACACGAGCCTTAGTTTCCAATCTGTCAGCTTAAATTTATCCTATTGTACAAATATATATTGGTAATCTATTTTGTGTCTGAGCATCTTATCTTGGCTCGTGTATTCATTTAATTGAACCTTTTTTGGGTTCTCAATACCATACTATTCTACCGGTTGGATTATCCACTGTGCAGAGGATTCCCCAAGACTGGCATGGAACCAGGCTGCTTGGCTTAAGACATCTTTTCTTGATTTGTACCATCTTGAACATTTTTTTTACACCCACCCGTTATTGTTGATCTTCTCTTTACAATACTACGTGAGGTGCGTTTGTTTCCTCTGTTTCTATTCCAGCACAATTTATATTGGCTTTTTATGACATTAAGAGAGTTTAAGCAGCAATTTTCAAAATGTCCAAACAAATTTGCAACACAGATTTTTTTTTTTTAGGAATTAATTTCTTTGAAGGGAATGCATGTTAAGCACCACCATAAATCACACCATTAAAAAACTGCACCACCCACAGTATTCAAAAGGGCGTATAGGAAGCCAATTTTGTTTGAGCAAATGGAAATTAAATTTTTTTGTTAGCAAACTTTCAAATTGAATTTTTTTTACTGAAAAACATGAGGTGTTAACAGAGAAACACAACTCAAAGAAACAATATTTATTCTCGTTTTTGCCACTTTTTGGACTATCCCATGTGTGTCTTTAGTGGGGTCTTTAACCACTTTGACTTTAGCTTATGTCATGGAAGCGGTTCACCCATATTGCCACATATTTACAGCAAGCACGATCCCTGAATAGAAGTAGCTGTAAGGTTATAGCTGGTGTCCAGCAGTATGGGACAGTTTACTCCACTCATGGCCAGTAACCGCTTACATGCCATTATGACCCGGAAGCCTAACAAAGAATTGACGTCACCATGCCCCATATTAATTGACAGTGAATAAAAAGCAAAAAAACACAAAACATGTACACAGGCCTTTTCCCATTACAAATTCCCAAATACCCCAAAAAAGGTGAAAAATAAAAAATATTATATTTGGTATCTCCGCATGCGTAACTACCAAGCCTATAAGTCACTTAACCCAGACAATGAACGTTGTAAAAAAAGTTTTTGTTCATCCAACTACACATAAAATGGAATAAAAAGCGATCAAAAAGTTATATAAACAGCAAAGTGGCCACAGTGAAAACAATACTTCATCTCGCAAAAAAAAGTTCTAACACAGCTACGTATACGGAAAAATAAAATAGTGATGCTTAAGCAGTGTTTTAAACAATACAAATTTTATATTTTCGTACCACCCCACGAAGTAAAACTAACATATACTATATACAGAGTAAAACTAACTGTACACTGCACATTAAATGCTGTAAAAAATAAAAAAAACACTACCAGGATTGCAGTTTTCTCCATCCTGCCTCCCAAAAAATAGATTTAGAAGGTGATCAAAAAGTCATGTCATTGATAGAAAGAGCAAAGTGTCATTTGAACTCCAAAGAGGTACCAATAAAATGAATTTCATCCAGCAAAAATTAAGCCCTTAATCAGCTTCATAAACAGAAAATAAAAATGCTGTCGGGATATGATGACAGAAAAACTAAATTTTTACAAACTCGTTTCCATAGTGTAAAAGTAGTAAAAAACTGTAAAAAAAATTGATAGTGTTGTAATTGTACCGACCTGCAAAGTTATCCTGTCATTTATACCACACCCAAAATACAATAGCACAACTGCAGGTTTTTTTTGTTTTCACAGCCCAATGTTAAAACATCTGTGGGACCAAAATGTGCAATAAACCCCTAGATGTGTTCTCTGAGGAGTGTTGAATCCAAAATGAGGTGACTTCTGGAAGGTTTCACCTGTACTAGTACTCTATGGGCTTTGCCCCTACCGAAATCCGTGTTCCAAAAGCCAAATTGCACTCCCTTCCTTGTACACCTTGCTTTGCACCTAAACAGCACTTTAAAACCAGACATAGGGTATTGCTGAACTTGAAAGAAAATGCGTAATAAATGTTGGGGTGCTTTTTTCCAGGATTCTTTGTGAAAATAAAACTTTCTTTTTAGATAAAACTGCATATTACTGGGAAAAAAAGTAATTTGTAAAGCACTTGGGAGGTCAATATTCTCGCTACACATCTGGATACAGTGGGTACGGAAAGTATTCAGACCCCTATACATATTTCACTCTTTGTTTCATTGCAGCCATTTGGTGAGATCCAAAAAGTTTATTTTTTTTGCTCATTAATGTACACTTTGCCCTCCCCCCCCATCTTAAAAGGGAAAAAAACACAATTGTAGATATTCTTGAAAATGTACTAAACAAGAAAAACTGAAATATTACATAGTCATAAGTATTCAGACCCTATGCTGTGACATTCATATTTAACTACATGCTGTCCATTTCCTTCTGATCCTCCTTGAGGTTTTTCTATTTATTCATTGGAGTCCAGCTGTGTTTAATAAAACTGATTGGACTTGATTAGGAAAGGCACACACCTGTCTATAGAAGACCTCATAACTCACAGTGTATGTCAGAGCACATGAGAATCATAAGGTCTAAGGAACTGCCCAAGGAGCTCAGAGAAAGAATTGTGGCAAGGCACAGTTCTGGCCAAGGTTACAAAAGAATTTCTGCAGCACTCAAGGTTCCTAAGAGCACAGTGGCATCCACAATCCTTAAATGGAAGAAGTTTGGGACAACCCCAACTCTTCCTCGACCTGGCCATCTAGCCAAACTAAGCAATCATGGGAGAAGAGCCTTGCTGAAAGAGGTAAAGAAGAACCCCAAAATCACTGTGGCTGAGCTCCAGAGATGCAGTAGGGAGATGGGAGAAGGTTCCATAAAGTCAACTATCACTGCAGCCCTCCACCAGTCAGGGATTTATGGCAGTGTGTGCCGACGGAAGCCTCTCCTCAGTGCAAGACATAGGAAAGCCTGCATATGGTTTACAAAAAAAAACATGAAGGACTCCCAGACTATGAGAAATAAGATTCTCTGGTCTGGTGAGAAGAAGAGGAAACTTTTTGGTGTTAATTGTAAATGGTATGTGTGGAGAAAACCAGGCCCTGTTCATCAACTGCCCAATACAATCCCAACAATGAAACATGGTGGTGGCAGCATCATGCTATGGGGGTGATTTTCAGCTGCAGAGATGACTGGTTGCAATTGAAGTAAAGATGAATGTGGCCAAGTACAGAGATATCCCGGATCAAAACCTCTTCCAGACGCTCTGGACCTCAGACTGGGCCGAAGGTTCATCTTCCAACAAGACAATGACCCTAAGCACACAGCGAAAATAACAAAGTAGTGGCTTCAGAACAACTCTGTGCCCATTCTTGACTGGCCCAACCAGAGCCCTGACCTAAACCCAATGGAGCATCTCTGGAGAGACTGGAAAATGGCGTCCACCAATGTTCACCATCCAACCTGAGGGAACTGGAGAGGATCTGAAAGGAAGAAAGGCAGAGGATCCCCAAATCCAGGTGTGAAAAACTTGTTGCATCATTCCCAAGAAGACTCATGGCTGCAGTAGCTCAAAAGGTGCTTCTACTCAATACAAAGCAAAGGGTCTGAATACTTATGACCATGTGATATTTCAGTTTTTCTTGTTTAATAAATTTGAAACAATATCTACATTTCTGTTTTTTCCCTTTCAAGATAGGGGGTGGGGGGTGCAGATAGACGCCTGGCTTGTTACAAGATTATATCGGGCCAGAAACCTGCCCCGGCAGCGTAATATTTGAGACCGAGAACACAGACGTGTGGTTTGTGGATTGAAAAAAAGAACAGCTCAGGATCAAATTTTATACATTTAATCATCTTAAGGGCACGTTAGACAAACAAAACATACATAGGGGATACAGCTATACATATACTGGTCAGAGGTGAAAACACATATAGGGTATGAATACAAGCAAAAGAAGTAGCAAGATTTGTCAAGTTACCTAAGGTTAGCTTAGTATAGGACAGACATGGGGGTGAGTGCGGCCTACTGGTCCTGTCTGGATGCACTTGTGGCATATACCCCCTCCCAATAGTCAACCCTGGGCTCATGTAGAACCTCACTTTTAACTACACTGGGTCATCCCCTCTCATGCCCCCAGCACACCCTCTCAGGCCCTTGGAATGGTCTGACTTTCTCCTCCCTACAGGGCAAAGCTGTTTGAAGCTTCTAACATGGAATGGACCATATCTCGGCTCGGGAATGGCACAGAGTGACGTCCCTGGTACCATTGAGAGTGGATGGGCCCAAGCTACATTGGGGTACCAAACTCGGGGTCACTGCACTCTTCCTGGTACCAGTTTAACTTTCTCTCTACCCAATGGTCCAACAAATGAGAAAGTTACAGCTATGTGTAAAGGGGCATTTTCATATTCACAAATATGAAATTGGGTGTGCTTGTGATGAACGGCTATGATATAAAGTGGGCATAAAACTACGGTGACTAAGTGTCTAGAGAATCTTATTGTTCCGTGCTGGATGGCCTGATCTCCTGCAGTGATGATGACCAGGACTCCACAGAGTCTACCGGAGGTTGCACATGCAGCGGTCCTTGAAGCTAACAGGCCACTTCCTCAGCAACATTTGTTGTGCAATGGGAGAAAAGTCCTAAATCCTGCATCCTGCTTCATGTGATCTAACTGGGGGTGAATTTAGGTAAAATACAAGAACTGGGGAGGTGAATTTTGTCATAAACCTCACAGTGCCTAAAAAATATCCCAATGAAAATGGGCTCCCAAAATGTAGTTGGTGCTCTTCCTATTTTTAGGCCACATACAAGATATCTCTAAAAAACGGCAGAAACAGGGAATCATTATTATTATTATTATTATTTATTTTAAAGCGCCATTGATTCCAGGGCGCTGTACATTCGAGGGGGTTACATACATTACATAAGTCAAACGAGTACAGTGATCAGGGATAATGACAATTGGCACGACAGAGGGAGAGAGGACCCTACCCGCGAGGGCTTACAATCTACATGCAGGGGGACGAGACAGGAGGTGAGGGGCAGACATGTCTGTGGAGGAAGTAGTGACAAGTTTAGTGAAGGATATAGTCAAGCCTGAAGAAATGGGTTTTCAGGTTGCTTTTGAAGCTGGTGAAAGTGGAGGAGAGTCTGATGTGTTGGGGCAGTGAGTTCCAGAGTGTGGGTGAAGCACGGGAGAAGTCTTGGAGACGGTTGTGTGAGGAGCTGATAAGGGGAGAGCAGAGGAGAAGGTCCTGTGAGGAGCGGAGAGTGCGTGGGGGGAGATATTTGGAAATTAGGGCAGAGATGTATGGAGGGGAGAGGTCATGGAGAGCCTTGTAGGTCATGGTTAGTAGCTTGAAATGAATTCGCTGGGCAATGGAAGCCAGTGAAGGGATTGGCAGAGGGGAGAGGCAGAGAGTAGCAGGGAGAGAGGTGGATAAGACGGGCAGCAGATTAAGGATGGATTGGAGGGGAGCGAGGGTGCTAGCTGGGAGGCCACTGAGAAGGATGTTGCAGTAGTCTAGGCGGGAGATGACAAGGGCATGGACCAGCATTTTTGTAGTGTCATAGCCGAGGAATGAGCGGATGCGAGAGATGTTTTTCAGGTGGAGGCGGCAGGCAGAGGTGAGGGTTTGGATGTGTGGTTTGAAAGATAAAGCAGAGTCTAGGTTTACCCCAAGACAGCGGACTTGTGGGACCGGTGAAAGTGTAGAGCCGTTGACTGTAATAGAGAGATCAGGGGCAGGGGTAGAGTTGGATGGTGGAAAGATGATGAGTTCTGTTTTCTCCACATTTAGTTTTAGGAGACGTGATGAGAAGAAGGAGGACATGGAGGACAGACAGTCAGGGATCCGGGAGAGTATTATTGTGGTGTTATCAGGGAAATAATAGTAACTATGTATCAGCTCACCTGCATAGGCAGTAGATTCTGGAGGAGACACGGTAAGAAGTTAGCCCATATCTTCTGATTCCAAGACTACACACACATGCCATACGGCATTACCAGCTTCCAATCCAGATAAGGGGGAGTCCAGTTATGAAGACTTTATAAAAAACCTTTTTATTACAAAAAATATTAAAACATGAAAATTTCATAGAGATTACTCAACACATGAGGTGAGGGGTTACAATGGCATTCATTCAAAAAATCACCATACCCACGGCGACGCGTTTCGAGAGCGAACTCTCTTACTCATGGCTTGTCAGGTAGTATGCTGAGCGGCAGTACAGATTCTATTTTAAATCTCGCGGGACAATCAAAACCACCTGATTGGCCGTGTTACGTCACAAACAAGCCGCTATGACATGATGTGAGCACACAAACAATATAATAAAAACAAATACTTATTCGTGCAGACTATTGAAAGAACACCATTCAGAATTGGTAACTATAAATCTATTGCTACTCTTAATATAATAATACAAAATGTTAATTTAACCCTGAATTGAATATCTATAAGAAGACATGTAAATATAAATATAAAGATATATACAATGGGGGCTGAAGCTAGAACGGCTGTAAACTGATCATAGCAAATCAATATTGGTATGAAATATCTTGTTTAGTGTTTAAACCTAATGGAACACGTATGGAAAGATGGAAAATCCACCAGGCTTCTCTTGAGAATAATTTTTTATCTATATCTCCACCTCTTATTGGTCGGGTCACCTTTTCTATACCTACAACGCTAAATCCAGACAAATCACCTCCATGTATTTCAAAAAAATGTTTTGACACATCCAATGCCTTGAATGAACAGGGCTTCAAAGCATCAGACAGATGCCTGCGTATCCTAACTTTAAGGCCATGTTCACACCGCTTAAAATGGGCCGTATTTCGGTCCGTAATTACGCGCCGAAGTGCGCAAATTACGGGCTGAAAATGGCCCATTCATTACGGTAATCCACAGTTCTCATAGAGAATCCGCCGGACGGGGAGATAATTGACATGTCACTTTCTAGCGGCGTTTACGCGCCGCTAGCAGCGATTGTCTATGGGCCGGCGAAGTGCCGTCCCCCGCTCGCTCCCCCGCTCCCGGCCACGTGGCTTAATTGCGGGACGTAATTACGTCCCGCAGTTAAGCCGTGTGAACCTAGCCTTAGGCGCCCTGATGTACAGCCTACATTTTGTACTCTGCTTATTTTGAAACTGATCATTTATACAACAAATGTACTGTTGCAATTTATATGCATAGAGATCAGAAACGCCCTTTCATTGCTGTGAGAAGAAAATTGCTCCGTTTTTTGCAACATAGTGGCACACTGTGCAAACAGAATGCCCACATTTAAAAAAAAACCTTTACCGTCACCCAAGGGTTAATTTCTTTTTTCTTTGGAACAAGTAGGCTGGGGGAAAGTAGTGAACTTAAATTAGGTGCCCTTCGAGAAACGAACCTCACGTCGTGAGTTAGAATTTCTTTAACCTCAGGGGTAATGTAAAGTAAGGGTAGGTGGTTTTTCACTATTTCAACAATTTGAGGAAACTGCCTACTATATCTAGTGCTGAATGTTATATTTTCTGATTTAACCTGTTTATCTCTATTCTTGTTCTTGGCACTGATGTCTGAAAGTTCCCTTCTCTCCATACCATTTCTTTTTCTGACAGCCCCATCCAGTGTGGTCTGCTTGTAACCAGGGCCGTTCCTATGGGCGGGCAATTGCCCGGGGCGCCGAAGCTCCGCTCACCCGCGGGGGGCGCCGCGACCGCCCGCCTTGAGGATCGCCCCTGACTCTGCGTGACTGTTTTATAACAGTCGCGCAGAGCCAGCAGCTGCCGGTACAAGGAGGAGGCGGGACAGATTGTTCCCGTCCTGCCTCCTCCCCTGTATGTATCGGCGCTCACTGAGCGCCGATACATACACAGCGTCACAGGGGGCGCACAGCTTTCACCGCGCCCCCTGTGACGCTCGATCTCCTCGGCTGGCAGCTCTGCCGCCGAGGAGACACCTGGGAGCTGCGTGCAGCATAAGCAGCGTGATGATGTCACACTGCTTACACCGCTTTGCAGCTCCGGACCGGGACGCGCGGACCCAGGTGAGTACTCTTTTGTTATTTTAGAATTACTTACAGAGGCATCACTGGCTACAAGGGGGGCATCACTGGCTACAAGGGGGGCATCACTGGCTACAATGGGGGCACACTGGCTACAATGGGGGCACACTGGCTAAAATGGGGCACACTGGCTACAATGGGGGCACACTGGCTACAAAGGGGGCACACTGGCTACAAGGGGGGCACACTGGCTACAAGGGGGCACACTGGCTACAATGGGGGCACACTGGCTACAATGGGGGGCACACTGGCTACAAGGGGGGCACACGGGCTACAATGGGGGCGCACGGGCTACACGGGGGGCGCACTGGCTACAATGGGGGCGCACTGGCTACAAGGGGGGCTGTAAGCGGGTGATTGATTTGGTGTGCAAGAAATGAATTACAATTAGACAGAATGTATAAAAAATGAAAGGTTTATTACATAAATAGAATTAAGAAAGAATGAAACTTAGCTGGCAGTTACAGATGTTACCAATGCCTAGTTCTCGCACACACAGTGAAACGGGGGAGCCCCTCGGTACTGAATATACCCCCGAATCGCACGATGACACAGAAAGGAGGGGAGGGTTGCTGGGCGCATGGCATGCCCTCAGCTCTTAATGGTAAAGCACGCCTCTTTATACTAGTCAGAGCAGTCTCTCAATAACGCGCAGAATGCCCAAACTTGGTAATCTCTTATGTCCTAAGGTGGTTTAGTCAGACTTCACAATGAACTGATCCCATACATGGGGAAGATATGAGAATAGCTGTGCATTATGTAATAGTATCAGCTATGATCTGTATGGGTTCTGAGCAGTCAGGGAGGGGTCACCAAGGTCAAACACTGTGAGCAGAAATAGACCCTTCTGTGGGGGTAGCATGACAGCTGCAGTAAAAGACATAGGATCTATCCTATGTCTGATATAGATTGTATCCAGCATATGTCTGGATACAAAGTATATTAATGAAACAATAAGATAAATATTTCTATATCACATCGTATAAGACACACTGTATAATTGCATACTATTACAGGGGCATCCTGGCTACAAGGGCGGCATCACTGGCTGCAAGGGGGGCACACTGGCTACAATGGGGGCACACTGGCTGCAAGGGGGGCATCACTGGCTACAGGGGGGCATCTCTGGCTACAAGGGGGGCATCACTGGCTACAAGGGAGCATCATTGGCTACAGGGGGGGCATCACTGGCTATAGGGGGGCATCACTGGCTACAGGGGGCATCAACTGGCTACAGGGGGCATCAACTGGCTACAAGGGGGGCATCAACTGGCTACAAGGGGGGCATCTACTGGCTACAGGGGGCATCTACTGGCTACAGGGACATCACTGGCTACAGGGACATCTACTGATAACAGGGGACATCAACTGGCTACAGGGGGTCATCAACTGGCTACAGGGGGCATCTACTGGCTTATGGGGGCATCACTGGCTATAGGGGGCTACTACCTGGCTATAGGGGGCTACTACATGGCTACAGGGGCTATTACATGGCTACCATATGAGATGCTATAGATGGGGAGTTTGTATAGAGATAGGAATTGGTTGGGAAGTGCTGACAAAGTGAGGAGTCTTAAGATGTTTGTTTTGTAAATTTTACAGTGAAGAGTCGGGAGTAGTCGTCATGGCGGCCTGGGACAGATGGAAAAGAAGAAGAGAAAGAGAGCAACTCTTCAGAGACGTCTCCTGTGAGTCACTAGATATAACTTTACTGTAACCATTTATATGTGTGCAGAGCCTGTGTACAGCTGGTATCCACCACTGTATGCTGGTAATATTGGTTGAAGTATAATGGTTTGTATTCAGTAATGGTCAGTTTGTATTATTCAGTCACTATGTGGTGGTGATATGTGGTCACGGTGTTGCTGTATTTGGTCACTATGTGGTGATATATGGTCATGGTGTGGTAGTATTATTCGATCACTGTGTGCTGGTGATATGTGGTCTTAGTGGTCTTGGGATTCTGGTTGGTGTAGCAGTGTTATTTATTAACTGTATGACTTTTATCTAGTAATTTTATATTTAGTACATTGTGGTAAAGCTTTCTGTATATTTTGGCTTTGGTTGATGGTGATGCACTGTGTTTCATTATGGCACATTATGTTACATGGGGGGAGGGGGGCGAAATTTCTTCACCTCGCCCTGAGTGAAATTTAGCCTAGGAACGGCCCTGCTTGTAACCACGGTGCTTGAAATTTAAACATAAATCCCTGCAATGATTTTTAAATTGCTCACTGTTACTACAGTTTCTTTTCAAGCGACACATCTCTCCTACTGGTAGATTGTCTAGGATGACACCAAGATGCTGTCAAAATTGAATTCTTCGCTGTAGGTTTTTTATACGGATTGACCAAAACAGGTGTCCTGCCGCTTAAGTTCTTATACCTAGGTTTCAAGAACTGAAAAGCGTCTCCATCCTACGAGATCTACAGAGTGAGACTACTAGTGTGGCAACATATGATTCTTCTGCCTCTACTTCACCGTTGTTTTACATTAAAAATGCTGACTTCTATCCAATTAACTCCAGACCTCTTACCCTGGATATTTTTCAAGATTGAGTCGAGGAAGATCTAGTTAAACTCAAGGAGCAGTGTGTTCAAACCATGTCCACTAAACATAAAAATCTATCAAGGAAAGAGGGAATAGCACTAACAGAATTACAGGATAATCATGATTTAATAATACGTAGTGCAGACAAGGGAGGAGCGATAGTATTAATGGATACAGAATTGTATAGGATATGTTGTTAACAAGTATTAGGCTATGTTCACACGGCTTATTTCAGAACGTATTTACATCGGATTGCCGATGTAAAGGCCGTGTTTTATGATAGCAGTGGATTACCGTAAGTGCTGCCGCGGATTGGCGCCGGACTGCAGCGAAACTCCGGCACGGAGTACGGCGCCAATCCGCGGCAGAATAAGCCGTGTGAACGAGGCCAAATACGTTCTGAAATCAGTTGAAAATCAGTTGCAAATAAGTGTCACTAAGTGTGGCACGTATTTGGAACTGATTTCCCGACGGATTCCCCATCTCCATTCATTGTAGGTGGTGAATCCGTCCGGAAATAATTGACATGTGAATTGTTTTTCCGTCCGGATTGCCGTCGTCAATCCGTGGCGGCAATCCGGACGGAAATACGCGTCGTGTGAACGACGAGCCGTATTTTCTATTGAAATCAATAGAAAATAGGCTGTTACTTATTTCTGACTGATTTGCCGACGGATTGACGATCGTCAATCCGTCGGCAAATCCGCGGCGAAATAAGCCGTGTGAACGAGGCCTTAGGGGATTCGGATAACTATATTCCCTTAGCTATTGATCCCACATAAAAATTTAGCGACACCTTCAGTAAGATACCTGACAATCCGGTAATTCCCATTTACCATGCATTACCTAAAATCCATAAAAATACATTTCTCCCTCCCTTCCGACCCATCGTCTCAGGTATTGGCTCATTGAATGAGCAACTGGGACGACGGGTGGATACACAGCTGCAGCAATACGTTGTTGACATTCCAGGGTATCTTAAAGACACCAAACAGTAGGTTGCAGTGATGGAGCATATTCAGTGGCCCCAGAATGGAATGTGGGTCACATGTGATGTGGAGAGCCTGTACCCTTCGATCCCACATGATCAAGCTTTAATTGTGTTACGTCAATTTCTATTGAAACATACTCCTTTTTCTTCAAATAAACAGGAATTTATTGTCACAGCAGTTGATTATCTTTTAACACACAATTTTTTATGTTTGATGGAAAAAAATTTTTGCAAAAATGTGGGGCATCGATGGGGGCCAGGTTCTCCCCGTCATTAGCAGGGATCTATATGTCAGCCTTTGAAGAGGTTTATCTGTTTGGCGATGGAAATATCTTTTCTGACCACATCTGGTTCTGTCGCTACATAGATGATATGTTGTTCATCTGGACAGAACCAGAAGATGTGGTCACTTCATTTGTTCAATACCTCAATAGTAACTGCAGGAACCTTAAGTTTACCAGTCACCAACATAGTACCTCAATTGATTTTTTTGGATGTCACATTAACATCCATAGCGGCAGGACAACCTGTTTTGGTCAATCCGTATAAAAAACCTACAGTGAAGAATTCAATTTTGACAGCATCTTGGTGTCATCCTAGACACGTGCTAGACAATCTACCAGTAGGAGAGATGTGTCGCTTGAAAAGAAACTGTAGTAACAGTGAGCAATTTAAAAATCATTGCAGGGATTTATGTTTAAATTTCAAGCAACGTGGTTACAAGCAGACCACACTGGATGGGGCTGTCAGAAAAAGAAATGGTATGGAGAGAAGGGAACTTCCAGACATCAGTGCCAAGAACAAGAATAGAAATAGAGATAAACTGGTTAAATCAGAAAATATAACATTCAGCACTAGATATAGTAGGCAGTGTCCTCAAATTGTTGAAATAGTGAAAAACCACCTACCCTTACTTTACATTACCCCTGAGGTTAAAGAAATTCTAACTCACAACGTGAGGTTCGTTTCTCGAAGGGCACCTAATTTAAGTTCACTACTTTCCCCCAGCCTACTTGTTCCAAAGAAAAAAGACATTAACCCTTGGGTGACGGTAAAGGTTTTTTTTTTAAATGTGGGCATTCTGTTTGCACAGTGTGCCACTATGTTGCAAAAAACAGAGCAATTTTCTTCTTACAGCAATGAAAGGGCGTTTCTGATCTCTATGTATATCAATTGCAACAGTACATTTGTTGTATACTTGATCAGTTGCAAAATATGCAGAGTACAATATGTAGGCTGTACATCAGGGCCCCTAAGGCTGGGTTCACACGGCTTAACTGCGGGACGTAAGTACGCCACGTGGCCGGGGGCGGGGCGGGAGCGGGGGGCCGGCACTTCGCCGGCCCATAGACAATCACTGCTAGCGGCGCGTAAACGCCGCTAGAAAGTGACATGTCAATTATCTCCCCGTCCGGCGGATTCTCTATGAGAACTGTGGATTACCGTAATGAATGGGCCGTTTTCAGCCCGTAATTTGCGCACTTCGGCACGTAATTACGGACCGAAATACGGCCCATTTTAAGCCGTGTGAACATGGCCTTAAGTTAGGATACGCAGGCATCTGTCTGATGCTTTGAAGCCCTGTTCATTCAAGGCATCGGCGGTGTCAAAACATTTTTTTGAAACACATGGAGGTAATCTTCTGGATTTAGCGTTGTAGGTATAGAAAAGGTGACCCGACCAATAAGAGGTGGAGATATAGATAAAAAATTATTCTCAAGAGAAGCCTGGTGGATTTTCCATCTTTCCATACGTGTTCCATTAGGTTTAAACACTAAACAAGATATTTCATACCAATATTGATTTGCTATGATCAGTTTACAGCCGTTCTAGCTTCAGCCCCCGTTGTATATATCTTTATATTTACATGTCTTCTTATAGATATTCAATTCAGGGTTAAATTAACATTTTGTATTATTATATTAAGAGTAGCAATAGATTTATAGTTACCATATGGAACAATTCTGAATGGTGTTCTTTCAATAGTCTGCACGAATAAGTATTTGTTTTTATTATATTGTTTTTGTGCTCACATCCTGTCATAGCGGCTTGTTTGTGACGTAACACGGCCTATCAGGTGGTTTTGATTGTCCCGCGAGATTTAAAATAGAATCTGTACTGCCGCTCAGCATACTACCTGAGAAGCCATGAGTAAGAGAGTTCCTCTTGAAACGCGTCGCCGTGGGTATGGTGATTTTTGAACGAATGCCATTGTAACCCCTCACCTCATGTGTTGAGTAATCTCTATGAAATTTTCATGTTTTAATATTTTTTGTAATAAAGCTTTTTTTTTTTTTATAAAGTCTTCATAACTGGACTCCCCCTTATCTGGATTGGAAGCTGGTAACGCCGCATGGCAAGTGTGTGTAGTCTTGTTATCAGAGAAATACACCAACCGTGTTTCAGTTAGTAATGTATAAAAATTTAAAATCCGCAAAAAAAAGAAAAATTTTGAAATTTCACTTCCAATTCGCTTCAATTCCTGTGAAACCCCCAAAAGGTTAACAAACTTCCTAATGTTATTTTGAATAGTTTACAGGGTTCAGGTCCTTAGCTGGAGTAATTTTTTTGGGTGTCATTCAGGCATCTCATAGCCACATCAGAACTGGACTGATCCCGAAAAATTCTGTATTCCGAATTGTCTTGAAAATCTGAAAAATTGCAAATAAATTTATAAAACCCCTAATGTGAAAAAAGATATTTAAAAAATGATGCCCACATGCAGCAGAACAATGGTAGATGCTATTTATAAACTATTTTGTGTGGCATAACTGTCTTACACAAAATTTAAGTCATTTTGATATTTTTTCACCAATAAACAAGGATTGTATAAACCAAAATCTTTTTACTAACTTAAAGAACAATGTGTCACAAGAAAACTTTCTATCACCTGGATAAGAAAAAGTATCAAAAAGTTATTTCCACATAAAGGGACACATGTCAGATTTAAAAAATGGCTCTCTGTCAGGAAGGTCAAAACTGATTGAGTCTTACTACAAATTTTGGCTTTTAACATGTAAAGAACGATAAAGACTTTCAAGTATATTCTTTTATTTTACTTTGCTGAGAAGATCAGAGACATTTTATCTGCTTGGAATGCACACAAGTTTCTATAGGTTCGGTCCGGTTCACACGGCTTATTCAAGCCGGAACTGCGAGCCGAATTGCGCTCGCAATTCCGGCTTGAATAATGGGCGGGGCCGGGGGCGCGGCTTGCCGGCCCCATAGACTTCCATTATCCACAGCGCGTATTGCGCCTGGATAATATGCATGTCACTTTCTCCCCGCCCGGCGGATTCACTGAGCGGGAAGGAGCGACGGAATCCACTGTTCTCTATGAGAGCAGTGGATTACCGTAATTACTGCAACGGATTGGCGCCGTACTGCAGTGCAAATCCGGCGCGCAGTACGGCGCCAATACGCGCCGAAATAAGCCGTGTGAACACGGCCTTACAGTCCGTCTTATCTGAGAGTAAGGAGCAATGTCTCCACAGATCAGCACACAGGACGCAGGCAGCTTGAGAACAGAATGGGTTATCTCTAAGAGTATGTTCACATGGCGTAATTGCAGCGTGCATTTTGCCATGTACTTGCGCTTTAATACAGCTGAAATGTGTGCCGCAATTACGGTAACTCACAGCTCCCATACGCACCGCTGATAGTAGAGGTGAATGGGGCCGGCATCCCCAGATCACCACGTACTTCCAAAACGCAAAGCGTACTGTGGCCATGTGCCAACTCTGCTACTGGACCAGGATTTATATTAATCTAATGAAATGTATGATAATCGGGAAGAAATCTCTACAAACAGCACAGCCCCATAGGGTAACTATACAGGACAGAGTGGGGGGGGGGGGGATTTCTGTCTGGTGCGTGTGCTTTGTATGAGGATGAATGTTGTAGTTACATCTCTAACAGCTCTGATCTAGAGACAAGATGAAGGGAACAAGATGAAGGGACTTAATGGATAACATCTGGAATCAGTGGATGGGTCTCATTTCAGGGTTCTCTGGGTTGAGCTCCATAGAAGCTTCGCTGAGTTGGTTCCTTGGTTCATTCCTCAAACCAATTTTCGCAATTCTTGTTGTTATAGAGAAATGATATCGAGCTTCTACAGCTTTGCTGAGGATCAGCTGCCAATGTTATGTGGAAATTCTGGCAGATAGGACACAGCTTGTGACTTGTGCTCTCTTAGGTTATAATCTATTACTCTACAACCAAGAACTGGAATGTAATGTTCTGTATGAGAAACACCACATCTGATACTAATGTTTATTTCCCCAGAAGCCGGAGACTCAACCTTTTCTCATATTTTCATTTTTGCCAAGAAGTTGAATATTACGGCTGATGAATATGGAGCCATTCACCAACTTCTCACACAACTATTCTATGGTTGGTTTGTTTCTTTCTCTTACAGGTAAAGCAGCAGCTGAGTCTGGTCCACTGAGCTGGTCTTCTGGTATCTATAGATGGAGTTTAGCTCTTACTCCTGGTCTCCTATATGATATCGGCATTGGTGTCACTTTCTATGTTTTTTGCAAATAATCAGATTAATTCCTAGATTTTGCTTTTGCTGAAGATCCTGTGACCCTTCAAGAGCTGAGAATAAACCAGAGACTCACTAAATGCTCTGGACTTCCCTGGAGTTAGAAGAAGCCCCTGACACAACAGGAGGGACTGATAAAATGGAGTCGGAGGGTGAGATGTGTCAGGGCTGTAGCCGCGACGGCACAAGAGGCCGATATAGTTCACTTCTATACAGTCTCATAGTAACATTCATCCCTCTGAGGGCGGCCATAATGCTGATGTGGCCCTCGGTAAAATCATAGTTGCCAACTTTTGAAAATGTAAAAGTAGGAGATTAAAGAGAGCGGTGCATGGATATGCCCATCTTTTTGGTGTGACACGCCCCTTCAAAAAGCCACACTCACTGCGCCTAACTGCATAATGGCTTTGGAAGAAAGCCAGGTTGATGCCCTTATAGCCAGGTAGTAGCCCCCCATAACCAGGTAGTGCCCCTTACAGGCAGGTAGATGCCCCCTTGTAGTCAGGTAGTTGCCCCCTTTAGAAGCCAGGTAGGTAGTGGCCCGCTTTGGCAGGCAGGTAGTTGCCCCCTTTAGAAGCCAGGTAGGTAGTTGCCCCCTTTAGAAGCCCGGTAGGTAGTTGCCCCCTTTAGAAGCCAGGTAGTGCCCCCTTTAGTAGCCAGGTAGGTAGTTGCCCCCTTTAGTAGCCAGGTAGGTAGTTGCCCCCTTTAGTAGCCAGGTAGTTGCCCCCTTTGTAGTCAGGTAGTGGCCCCCTTTAGAAGCCAGGTAGTTGCCCCCTTTAGTAGCCAGGTAGGTAGTTGCCCCTTTAGAAGCCAGGTAGTTGCCCCCTTTAGAAGCCAGGTAGGTAGTTGCCCCCTTTAGAAGCCAGGTAGGTAGTTGCCCCCTTTAGAAGCCAGGTAGGTAGTTGCCCCCTTTAGTAGCCAGGTAGGTAGTTGCCCCCTTTAGTAGCCAGGTAGGTAGTTGCCCCTTTTAGAAGCCAGGTAGGTAGTTGCCCCTTTTAGTAGCCAGGTAGGTAGTTGCCCCCTTTAGAAGCCAGGTAGTTGCCCCCTTTAGTAGCCAGGTAGGTAGTTGCCCCCTTTAGAAGCCAGGTAGGTAGTTGCCCCCTTTATACCCAGGTAGAGCCCCCCATTTAGCAATAAAAATAAAAAAAATAATAAATCCACTTACCCCCCGGGGCCCCGCAGCTTAGAACCCCCCGACTCCTCGAGCGGGGAAGTGAGTGCAGAGGCCGTCACCCCCCTGCCACTGACCTTTATTGCGGCGCACCCCGGGGCGCCGTACAAACGGGGGAGGAGGGAGGGGGGGAACGATCCCTCCTCCCCCTCCCTCACAGCGAGACCTGGGCGGGTGAAGGGCCCACTGTGGCCACTTCACCCCCTGTAAGGGGCCCCGGCGGCGAAATAGCGCACCAGGGGTAATTTAAAAGAACCCCCCCGCCAACGGGAAATCCCAACTCTGCCGGGAGGGCGGGGGGGGGGACCCCAATTAGCGGGACCCCCCTCCCCAAAAGGGGAGAGTTGGCATGTATGGGTAAAATTGAGCCTAACTTGTTTATAGTGAATCCATGAATCGCCTTAAGTCTGATTGAAAGGGAACAAGGGAACAAAATCAGTAATGAAGATGTTAATAACAAAGACAAACCTGCACGAGTGGGAAAGAAGCCATGTGGCCGATCTGTGCTTCCAGGACCTGTGATAATGTCACATGGGGGGGAGGGTCAGTACTGCGGTGCTGCCAGGACCTGTGATGATGTCACAGCAGGGGGGATCATGTGATGCTGTTGCTGCCAGGACCGTATGAGCCATAGAGGGGAATCACGGGGGATCGGGGATCTATGCGCAAGCTGTTTTGTGTGATGTCTTAAAGTAGAGCTGTGGAAATGTCCCTGGGGCTGAGCCGTGTGTGTGAAATGTGTCTGTAGCTGAGCCGTGTGTGTGTAATGCCTGTAGCTGAGCCGTGGTGTAATGTGTCTTAGTGAGCCTGTGTCTGTAATGTGCCTTGCTGAGCCGTGTGTGTTAACGTGCCTGAAAACGAGATGTGTGTTTTAAAGTGCCTGTAGCTGAGCCTGTGTGGTAACTGCCTGTACTGAGCCGGTGTGTGTAACGTCCCTGTGCTGAGCCGTGTGTTGTAATGTGGTGTGTCGTACTGAGCCGGTGTTGGTAATGTGTCTGAGTGAGCCGTGTGTTGAATGTTCCTGTAGCTGAGCCGTGTGTGTGTGAAACGGGGCCTGTAGCTGACCGTGTGTGTGTAATGTGCCTTAGCTGAGCCCTGTGTGTGTAATGTGCTGTGCTGAGCCGTGGGTGTCCCCGTGCCTTAGCTAAAAACCGGTGTGTGTAACGTCCCTGTAGCTGACCCCTGTGTGTGTAACGTGCGCGTTGCTGAGCCATTTTTTTAAATGGCCTTATGACCCGTGTGTGTAACGTCCCGTAGTGGCTGTGGGTGTGTTTAACTCCGTAGCTGAGCCATTAGTGTAATGTCCCTGTAGCTGAGCTTTTGTGTGGAAACTTTGCGCGTAGCTGAGCCGTGTATGTGTAATGTGCCTGTAGCTGTGCTGTGTGTGTGATATGGAAATTAATAAATTCTAGTCATAAATTGTAAACTCAAAGATGCCTGCTATGCGCAAGAAACTATGTGAGAAGAACAGTGAAGACCCGACAGCACTACACTCCCAGAGCAGAGTGGGAAAGTTGGTCACTCTTCATTGATCTTTTCTCTGGATGGCCTGAAGTATTCCTCATTGCTCAAGCAAGCTATAGCCAAGAAGCTGCTGTCAGAAGTAGTGTGCAAATATAGAGTTCCTGAAGCAAAGTCATCAAATCACACATTAAGACACTCCTGAAATCATGAAGAAAACCATGGGTTTTTTAGGGGCAAAAAAAAAAAACTTTCATCTGTTTTCACCCAGGTTGCGAAGTAGAGAGGTAGGATATATACATATCTTAAGAAGGCCCCAGGGCCCTATAGGCAATAGTTGGTTTTTGTCTCGAATTGGATTATATTTTTTTTGTATACACTCCAAAAGCAACAAGGGTTTGCCCGACCTCTTTTGTAAAACCAAACAAAGCACCCCAAAAGATATACTTCCAATTTTTTTTCTCCCTTCCAAACCCGACCACTTTAGATGATACTGTACCCATAAGTTGGAGCCAGGAGAGTGGACGGTCATTAAAAGAGACGTGAGGAAGGTCCTGGAACCATGACTTGACAGTCCCTACCAAGTGCCTCTGACCACACACACTGCCATAAAGCCAGAAGGGAGACTTGAGACAGATGACAGGTGATTACATTACCTGCCCGAGATGGATGACTAAGGATTCCTAAGCCAAAGACTCAAAGATTCAAGCAAATTATTACTAAGAAAGGAGGGACAAATAAAAAAGACCCCGGGCATAGCTAGGGACTGTCCCCCGGGAAAGGCCCTTTGGGGACAAACCCTTTTTTTCCTAGTATTTGGGTTTTGGGGCTGTGGAAAAATTTTTTTCCCTTAAAAAGAATTTGGGCAAGAAAAAAAAAGAAGATTTTTAAATTTTTTTTCCTTTCTTTTTAAAAGAAAATTGAATAAGAAAACATTTTTTTAAATCCTTTCCTTATTTTATTTCGGGGGTTTTTGGAAAAGAACCCCCAAAAGGGGTTACCAGGGGTTTTTTTCTTTATAACAATCACCTAAATTAAAAATAAATTAATAAGATCTTTACTGGTCAGAAATAAAAACAAAACCCCAAATTTTTGCTGTTTTCCTTTAAATTTGCTTTGCTGTTTTAAAGTTTGAAGACAAGTGATTCGGGAAAAAATGTAAAGGTCATTTGGTTTTCAAATGCGCAAAACAGAAAAAAACAGGGTTTATTTAATTTTTTGTCCAAAAACATCTAACGGCATTGCCCGGGGGTTTTAAATCAAAAAAAAAAAGAACCCAAACTTTTTAACTTGTAGGAAACATTGCTGAAATTGCCCCAAAAACAAAAACAAGGACAAAGTTTCAACAAAAAAAATGTATCTTTAAAAAATTGCAAAATTTTTAAACAGTGTTATAGAAATTTTAAAATTTTTTGAAAAATTTTAATTTCCTATCAGAAAGATAAAGCCCCACTGTAGTTATTTATGGGCCCCCTGCAATAAAATTTCCAGTTGGATTTTAATGAAAGTGGGGCCTTAATCCCCCTCATTTGGGGCAAATATCCCCCCTACGGGTTAAAAAATAAAACCTACAGGGTAGGGCCCTCCCCACAGGGAGAAATATTTTATCTACAGGGGGGGCTATTTTTACCTAGGGGGCAGGGGCGTTGTAGGGTCTTAAAACATCCCGGGCCCTGTGTGTTACTTTTTGCTCATTTGGGGCGGGTTTCACACGGCATTTTTCCCCAAACATTTTTAAAACTGGGGAAATGATTTTTCCTGTACTAATTTTTCTGCATTTTTCCCACTATCTCCCATCCATCACCTCGCAGTCACTCCAAAATGAAAACCCCCAAGGAAAAATTTTTTTTTTAAAAACCGCCACCTCCGAATGACAATACCCCTAAACGGGTCACCAAAACATACCCCTACAAAATGGGCAAAAAATAAAAATTTTTACTAAAAAACACTCCTACAAAACCAAGCCAACCAAAACTATTCCCCTCCCCAAAAAAGGCACCAAAAAAATCCTCCCAAGCCCCAAAAACCGGAAACGGCCCAAAAACCCATGTGACTATCAGCTTTACACGGCTCTCCCAGCTGTCTTTTAATACCGCCATACAGGGACCATTTATTGTAGACACTAGTTGTATTTTGGGAAGTTGAAAGACATTAAGTGTTTTACACTGCGTTACTTTTAGTGACTCCGGAGTTTTTTTTTCTAAACACTTTGTTCCCTTTCCCCGTTTCTTCTCCCCGGGTTTAAAAACCTTCCCCGGGCTGATTGCTCCCGGCCAATACTCGTCCCTGCAGATTTGGACAAAAATTATTTAGAACCCTAAACGTCCCTAAAGTTAAAGTAGGTGTAAGGTCCCCTAATTAGGCAGGTATAAAAAAATATAGGGTCATTTAAAGGCGGGTAAAATAGTTGGGGTTCAATTTTCCAAGGCGGGTATTTTGATATAGGGTAACCTAGGAGGTATTTAATTTTAGGGTCACCTTGGAAGGTTTATAGATATAGGTCCAATAAAGGGAAGGTTTTTAATTTTGGGTAATTAGGGGGGGGTTTTTTGATATGGGGTTCATTTCTCAGGCGGTTTTTTAAAATTTATAGGGTTAACTCGCAGGGTATTTTGATTAAAAGGGTTTTTACTCTTGGAAAAGGTTATAATTTTTTTAATGGGGAATTTTTGGGCGGAAAAATAGTTATAGGGTCACAAAAAAAAAGGTATATATTTATATATTATTTTTAATGGTATGGGGTAAACCCCTCGGGTTAGGTATATAGATATAGGGGAACTGAGGAAGGTATATAGGGGGGGCGCGGGAAGGTATTTTAGGGGGACGGGAAAGGTAAAAGGAGCACTAGGCAGGTTTATGGGGCAAAGGGGCGTATATAGGGGAAGGCAGGTATATAGGGCACGGAGGCAGGTAAAGGGGCTCAGGAAGGTAAACGGGGGGGCCGGGGCAGGTTACGGGGCACTAAAAACAGGTATATAGGGGTCAGGCAGGTATATAGGGGCACTGAGGCCGGGTTTTACAGGGGCATGGGGAAAGGTTTTTTAACAGGGGCATGGGCGGGTTTTGGTAGGGGGCCGGCAGGTATTTTAGGGGTAAACAGGTATTTTGGGGCACGGGAAAAGTATTTTAGGGGCTCGGGCAGGTAAAAAGGAGGCCAGGCGGGTATATAGGACCCTCAAGGCGGGTATATTAGGGGTTTTCAGGTATTTTGGAAAAGGCACGGGCGGGGTATTTAGGGGGCTCGGAGGTTTTTTGGGGCTTTTTGCATTTTAAAATAGGAAAGCGGGCCCAGGTATAAAAGGGGCCCTCAGGCGGGTATATTGGGGGTTTCAGGCGGGGTTATAGGGGAAACAGGCATTTATATAGGGGCTCAGGAGGATATTGGGGGCACAGGCAGGTTTTGGGGGCCAGGCAGGTTTTTAGGGGAGGAACGGGAAGGTTTATATAAAAGGCACGGGGAGGAATATAGGGGGCACGGGCAGGATATAGGGCTCGGGCAGGTTTTTTTGGGGTTTCAGGCGGGTTTTAGGGAACTCAGAGGGGGGTATTTGGGTACTAAAGGAAAAAAAATTTTAGGAGGCCCCCAAAAAAAGGAAAATTTAAAGGGGGCCAAAAAAAAAAATTTTAAATTTGGGAAAAAAGCTTTAAAGGAACACGGTAAAAAAGGGCGCTTTTGGCGGGTTTTAAATTTGGGGGTTTTTTCAAAAATTTGGGGGTTTTTAAAAAACCTTTTTGGGAAACCCCCAACCAAATAAGGGGAGGCAGGAAAAGGGTCCAAAAAAGGGAAGGGGGAAAGGAGGAAAGGAAAAAAAACGGAATGGGAGGCACGGGAAAAACCCCCGGATAAAAATTTAAAAGGTGGTTTTTTTTAAAGGGGGTTGGCGGTTTTGGGGCTGGGCCAATATTTATTTATAAAGGATTTGGGGGTATCCCGGTTTAAATGGGAAAAACTAAAAAATTTAAATAAAACACCGGAGGTTATAAGAGGAACACCAGGGTTATATTTGAGGCAAAAGGCAAATATAAGGGGACTCAATCTTTAAGGGGTCGGAAGGCCCCCAATATTCTAAAGGTTTTTTAACTTGGGGGAAATAAACTAACATTTATGGGAAAACCAAAAGGGAAAATTTTAAAACAAACAATATGGGTTGGGCTTTTTTTGGATTTTTTTAAAAAAAGGGGACCACCCCAAAGGTTTATTTTGGGGGCCAGGCCGGTTTTTTATTTTTTTGGACGGGCAGGTGCAAAAAAAAAAAATTTTCCAAGGAGTGCGGGCTCTGTTCCTCTTCAAGCCATTTTTCCAAAACAGTCCTCCGGCTTTTTCTTGGGAAAGTTTTGGGATAACCTTTTAAAGGTTCCCCAAAGGGAAACCAAAAGGGGCCTTTTTATTTTTTTTTTGGGTTTTTGCTCACCGGATTAAAAAACCCCCGGCCCCCGGGGCCCTCCCTTAAGGCCCGGCCCCCCCCCTTTTGGGCCCCTTTTTTGAAATCCAAAAATTTTTTTGAACCAAAGGGCAGGGGGGGAACCTTTCTCATGCCCCGTTTAACAGCCCCAAGGATGCTTTTTTAAGCAGATGCAAAACGGTAAGGTTTTCCCCGGGAAAAATTTTGGTTGCTCAAAAGAAGGGGCAGCCCGGGACCAATTGGGGAAAAACAAGGGGGGTTTTATTTTGGGCCCAAAACCCAACCAAAAAAGAAAAAAGCCCTAAAACCCCGGCTAAGGGAAGATAAATTTTTTAGGGGGGGGGGTTTTTTTTAATTTAATGTTTTTTTCCCTTTTCCAAATTTTTTGGGGGAAATGTCTGGGGAAAGTCTACAACCAAAAACGGGGGTTTTCTTTAAATAAAAAAAGGGGTTTTTAAAAACCCCCTTTTTACCTCCCAGGGGTTTGAAAAATTTTTAAGTCTAGTTGGGGGAATTATTAGTAACTATTGTTTTTGGGTTGGGCGGTTTATAGGAGGACAGAAGGTATATAGGAGGCACAGGCAGGTATATTAGGGGTTCAGGCAGGTATATTAGGGGCACAGGCAGGTATATAAGAGGCTCAGGCAGGTATATAGGGGCTCAGGCAGGTATATTAGGGGCTCAGGCAGGTATTTAGGGTACTCAGGCAGGTATATAGGAGGCACAGACAGGTATATAGGAGGCACAGGCAGGTATATAAGAGGCACAGGCAGGTATATAGGAGGCACAGGCAGGTATATAAGAGGCACAGGCAGGTATATAGGGGCACAGGCAGGTAAACGCAATTAAAAATAACATTAACTCCCCCGGCGAGCGCGCTCTGTCCTCTTCAGTCCACGCTCCTCTTCAGTCCCGCGCTCCTCGGCAGCTCCTAGGGCTCACAGCCTATGACGGCTGTGCGCCCAAGGACAGGCAGCGGCATGATGAGATCATTACATTGCGTCGCTGCCCGGCTGAGCGCACGGGGCCGCGCCGGGTCCTCAGCGCTAAGAGGACCCGGCGGCCCCACAGTGTCGGACCCGGTGCCAGTCCGACACTGTCTGCAAGGCAGGAGGGAGCGCTTGCTCTCTGCTCCGCAGAAGCAGTCAGCTGTATGTGCTTCCAGCAGATGCACATGTAGCTGCAGGGCCAGTCGGTGCTCCAAGCCCACGGCAGCGGCCTGGAGCCCGGGAGGTTCGGGGCACAAGGGGTTTTATTTGTGGCCCAAGCCCCGAATAAAACAGCCTAGTGACACCCCTGTCTATATGGAGATATATCTAATTATGGGGGGCTATATTTACTTACTGTGGTGCTATATCTACCTACCTGCTGGGGGGCTATGTCTACCTATCTACACGGCTGCTACATCTACCTACCGGGGGGCTTATATAAATAACTACCTACTAGTGGTGATGCATAGTCATGGTGTGGCAATATTATTCAGTCACTATGTGGTGGTACTGTGTGGTCATGGTGTGGCAGTATTTGGTATTAGTGGGATTACTGGTACTATTAGCCTTGGGATTCTGGTTTTGTGTTGCTGTATTATTTGGTAATTACATGACTATTATATAGTAGTATTGTATAATAGTTTAACACACAGAACTTTGTGTTATATCTTTATGTATTTTCAGACATTGGGTGATGGTGATGTAGTGTGGGGGCAACATGTTAAAGAGGAAGAGGGGTTTCTTAACCCCACCCCGAGTGCAATTTAACCCTGTGTGTAGTGCCAATATAATACAGCTGTGTCTTCTCTCATTTTGTTCTATGTAAATCAGAGGAACTTTATACTTTTTTACATATCCTTATTCCTTTAGAATTGCCTCAGGAAATACACCTGAAAAAATTCCCCATCTAAAACATGATATTAAAAAAAAAAAGAAAAAAAAAAAAAGGTCTCAGATCCATGAAGTACACCAAAAGTGAATAAAAGCTGAAGGGCCATAGACGCCCCAGGATCACTGATGTGTGGCGCGATGGTGGTTGGCATCTGGTCCGATCTCACTGAGGGAGGTAAATGATACTACCACTACCTACCCAGCTTTCCATGGTGACAGGTAGACTATCCAGCATCTAGGAAAACTAAATTATGCCCCATCTACCAGGATTTATGTAGGATTTCTTGTTTTTTTCCAGGTTTGCTTTTTGGGCTATGGCAGATTCTTTAGGCTGTGTTGGATCAGCATTGGGTCTATTTCTTTAATAAAATGGTCAGCAATGGCTGATGTTGGGGAATGTCTATTTAAAAAAAAGTGTTTTTTTCTCTTGTTCCTGTGTGTTTTTTTATTATTTTATTCCTAGTGTTACAAACATTTTTCCATTACCATTGAGTCAGACAGACATTACTATTGCTGGAGCTTAGCGTCAGACAGACATGTTTTTCATCATCCCAAGGTTGACACTAACCCCCTCTCATATTTACTGTAGTATTCAACATGCTAGTGGTACTGGGAAGAGACAAGTTATCATCCCATTTCTGGGAAGCTGTGAGATGGTAATTTTAGGATTGGAATTGCCCAATAGCTATGGACCTTTCTATTCTGATAGTATCAGCTTTCATCTGTAGATTTTACTGTGGCTGGTTATAAAAAAAGGGAGGAAGCGAATGTAATTTTATTTTCATAATTTGTTACTTTCTAGATATTTTAATATACAAATTGATAAAAAAGACAATGTGGGATCCCACCTTTTTCATAACTAGCCAAGGTAAAACCGACAACTGCAGGCTAATACTATCAGGATTAGAGGTTTCGTGGATACTGGTTTTTTCCTACCCTAAAAATACCAGCTAACCCTCACATTAGGGGGTTTGCTTCTGACAATAACCAGGCTCTTCCCAGAACCCCTGGTGTATTGGGTACTGGAGTAATAGGGAGAGGGGGTTAGTGTCTGCCTGAGGTGACAAGATACACTGCTGGTTAAAACCAAGCCCCAGAGATCGTAATGGAGATGTGTCCCTCCATTAATAACAGGAATGAAATAGTAAAAAACAAACACAGCGACAACAGAAAAAAAAACCTGTTGTCCCGGTTGCCCCAGTGACCCTCAACCCGGGTCGCGGGCGCACCCGTGCCTCCCAGCCCGGCGGTACCGCTGCCCACATGTCGACTTCCACACCAGCTGCTGGTCCAAGGCTCCGTCTGTCTATGCCGTCCAAGTTCGATGGGGACTCCAAGATGTGCAGGGGCTTCATCACCCAATGTTCCCTGCACATCGAGCTAATGGGGAACCAATTCCCTATGGAAAGGTCAAAGGTCGCATTTGTGGTCAGCCTTCTCTCTGGGAAAGCCCTGGCCTGGGCTACTCCTCTGTGGGACAGAGATGATCCGGTCACGGCTACCCTCGCTGTCTTCCTCACAGAGTTCCGCAGTGTGTTTGAGGAACCTGCCTGAGCCTCTTCTGCTGAAACTGCCTTACTAAATCTGCATCAAGGCGACTCCTCAGTGGGCAATTACGCGGTACAGTTCCGCACCCTGGCCTCGGAACTGTCATGGAACGATGCGGCCTTAGCCGCCACCTTCAAGAAGGGCCTCTCCAGCCAGATCAAGGATGCCTTATCTACTCGTGTTCCACCTTCCTCCTTGAGTGACCTCATCTCTTTCGCCAAATGGATCGATATTCGTTTTTCTGAACGGCGAGAAAAGCTACGCCAGGAACGCGAACCTGCCAGAGGTCGTCGGTTTCCACGCCTAGCTGCTGTATTCCAACGGCCGCCACAGTTGTCCTCCCTGCCTGCTATTGAGGAACCCATGCAAGTGGACAGAGCTCACTTGAGCCTCCAGGAGCTGACCTGGTGGCGAGAAGAAAACCTGTGCCTCTATTGTGCCAGCCCCGAACATTTCCGCTGGGGCTGCCCCCTTCGTCTTCAGCATTCGGGAAACGCACGTACCTAGGATTCGTGGGAGAGGCGTTCCAAGGTGAGAGCAAGGCCTCTCCTCATTTGACCATACCCGTTCTACTCGGCACTGGGCCGGGCACACACTTTCAAGCCTCAGCCTTCTTGGACTATGGGTCGGCTGGAAATTTCTTGGATGATTTCCTGGTGTCTCAGCATAAGCTCCCCATGGTTTGCTTGGAGAAACCTCTGGCCATCTCCTCTGTCAGTGGGGACATCCTCAGCGATCCAGTCCGATACCAAACTGAGCCTCTGTTCCTTCAAGTAGGGGCACTACATAAGGAGAGACTTATGTTCTATGTGCTACCTCGGTCTTCCTCTTACATCCTTCTGGGGCATCTGTGGCTGCAGCGCCATGCTCCTGTGCTCAATTGGCAGATGAGCAAAGTCTTGCATTGGGGACCAGAATGTCTGTCTTGCTGTTTGGTGGCACCTCACCTGGTGCTTACCGCTTCTCCAGAACAGTCTAAGCCTCAGGCGGGCCTTCCCGCTCCGTATCAAGAGTTTGCTGATGTCTTCTCTGAGAAGCAAGCTGAGACCTTGCCTCCTCATTGCTCCTATGACTTCCCTATTGACCTTCTGCCCGAAACCTCTCCTCCATGGGGCAGGGTTTACCCTCTGTCGGTGCCTGAGACCTTGGCTATGTCCACCTACATCAAGGAGAATCTCCAGAGGGGGGTTTATTCGTAATTCCTCCTCTCCGGCTGGAGCCGGGTTCTTTTTCGTGACAAAGAAGGATGGATCTCTACGACTGTGTATTGATTATTGGGGCCTCAACAAGATTACCATAAAAAATCGCTACCCATTGCCCTTGATTATGGAACTCTTTGACCGGCTTCGGGGGCCCAAGATATTCACCAAATTGGACTTGCGTGGGGCTTACAGCCTCATCTGGATACGTGAAGGGGACAAATGGAAGACCGCCTTCAATACCCGCAACGGGCATTTCGAGTAACTTGTTACGTCCTTCGGGCTCTGCAATTCACCTGCCGTCTTTCAAGAATTTGTCAACGACATATTCCAGGATCTCCTGTACACATGCGTAGTCGTCTATCTAGATGACATTCTAGTGTTCTCTGCTGACCTAGAGTCCCATCAAGTGCACGTATGACAGGTCCTCAAGCGTCTAAGGGCCAACCGCCTCTATGCCAAGATCAAAGAATGCCAGTTCCACCAGAGAAGTCTTTCTTTCCTTGGCTACGTCATTTCCGATAAGGGCCTGCAGATGGACCCTGCGAAGTTGTCCGCCGTCCCACAGTGGCCACGACCTGTGGGTCTTCGAGCTATTCAAAAGTTCCTAGGTTTCTATAGGCAGTTCATACCACATTTTTCCTCACTGGTTTCGCCTATAGTGGCATTAACCAAGAAAAATGCCAATCCGAAGCTCTAGCCACCAGCGGCAGAGGAGGTCTTTTCTAAGTTGAAGTCGGCCTTTGCCTCTGCACCCTTTCTCTCCCGGCCCGATACGGAGAGACCGTTCTTTCTGGAGGTGGACGCGTCCTCGGTGGGGGCTGGGGCGGTTCTTCTGCAAAAGGGACCCAAAGGCAAGACTCTCACATGCGTGTTTTTTCCCAAAACCTTCTCTGCCTCAGAGAGGAACTACTCCATTGGCGATCGGGAATTACTGGCCATCAAGCTAGCCTTGGAGGAATGGCGCTATCTCTTGGAAGGAGCCCGTCATCTGGTTAACATCTACACTGATCATAAAAACCTTCGCTACCTCCAAACAGCCCAGCGGCTGAATCCACGTCAAGTTCGATGGACCCTCTTTTTCTCCAGGTTTAACTTTCTGATCCATTTCCGCCCCGCAGAGAAAAATGTCAAGGCCGACGCTCTCTCCCGTGCCTCTGATCTTATTAGGTAAGAACCCGCTCCACACCACATTATCCCTCCAGAACGGCTCATCTCTGCTGCGCCCGTAGACCTACGATGTATTCCACCCGGAAAGGCATACGTTCGTCCGGCATTGTGGAAGAGGATATTGTCGTGGGGTCACTGTTCTCGTATGGCTGGGCATCCAGGAATACAGATGTCCTACTCCCTCATCTCTTGATTCTATTGGTGCCCCGGCCTGGCACAAGATGTTCAGGACTTCGTGGAATCCTGCGTCTCCTGTGATCGTAACAAGACGCCTCATCTCAAGCCAGCTGGTCTGATTCTTTTCTACACGTCTTCCAGCTGTATGGGCTTCCCGAACACATCGTTTTGGATCGCGGGGTCCAATTTATTTCTAGGTTCTGGCGCTCCCTATGTACGCAACTCCAAGTGAAATTGGACTTCTCTTCGGCCTACCACCCTCAGTCCATTGGACAGGTGGAGAGGGTTAACCAGACACTGGGCTGCTACCTACGTCACTTCGTTTCTGCGCATCAGGACGATTGGTCTAATTTGTTACCCTGGGCAGAGTTTTCCTATAACTCTTTAGATTTGGAATCCGCTGGTGACGCCCCCTTTTTCATTGTCTATGGGCGACATCCCCCGCCCCTCCACCTCTTTGTGCCCTCCGAGGTCCCTGCCGTGAAGGAGTTGGTCCAGGACCTGACGTCTGTCTGGAGACAATCCAAAAACAATGTTTGGTTCAGCACCTCCAAAAAACTTTAAATGTGGGTGCAAGCTGTAATGGCTGTAATCTAAATACACATAACAATATCAGCAGCACATAAAAATAGAATACGTTGTAAAAAAACTTTCTGCTTTAAAAAAACACGAAAGTTTTATGAGGTTCTTAGTTCACACTTTTGCGCAAAATTGCTTAAGCCCACCTTCGACGTTTTTTGGAGGTGCTGAACCAAACATTGTTTTTGGATTGTACATAGGGGGGACTGTCTGCCTCCATCTTGGTTTTTAGCATTCCACCCATCTACACAGACTTTTTAATCAGTGCAGTGTATTTAGTAGCTGGTGCCTTCACATTCTAAAAGGTAGGTCTGGATGGACCACATAGAAATATAGCGTTAGTGTAACGTAGTGTAGGACCCACCTGCATTGAGGTCTCGTTGAAGTCGAAGGTGGGCTTAAGCAATTTTGCACAAAAGTGTGAACTAAGAACCTCATAAAACTTTCGTGTTTTTTTAAAGCAGAAAGTTTTTTTTCAACGTATTCTATTTTTGTGTGCTGCTGATATTGTTATGTGTCTGTCTGGAGACAGACAAGCCAATCTCAGATACAAGCTGACAGGAGACAAAGACCTCCCCCAATTTTCTCACCAGGAGACAAAGTATGGTTGTCTGCTAGGTACATCCGCCTCAAGGTCCCCAGCTACAAGCTTGGCCCTCGATTCTTGGGTCCATTTGAGGTGCTGCAGCGCATAAACCCAGTGGCTTATAAGCCTCATCTTCCTCCTACTATGCAGGTCTCAAACTCCTTCCATGTCTCTCTTCTGAAACCGGTCATCCAAAATCGCTTCTCGCGGGAACCTGCTTCTCCTACCCCTGAGGCCGACGCCTCCAACGTCTTCACTGTAAAAGAAGTTCTGGATATGAAGACGGTCAGAGGGAAACAGTTTTTCCTCATCGACTGGAAGGGGTTCGGGCCTGAGGAGAGGTCCTGGAAACCAGAGGAAAATATTCTGGACCAGAGTATTGTTCAGAAATTTCTTCAGCTTAGAAGAGGGGTAGGCCAAAGGGGGGGGGGGTACTGTCACGGGTGGCCCTGCGACCCTCAACCCGGGTCGCGGGCGCACCCGTGCCTCCCAGCCTGGCGGCTCCGTTGCTCGCGTGGTGGGCTGCGGACGCGCTGGCTCCGGCAGCCATGTCCCTGCTCACTTACCCGTCCTCGCTCCCACGGCGTCTCCTGTCCCCCGACGCACGCGTGCCCACTCCCTAGGGAGCGCGCACGCCGGCTCTGTTAAAGTTAAAGGGCCGGTAATTGGGTATTTCCAGCCACTGCCCTTACTTAAGCCTGCCTCTTCCTAATGCCCTTGCCGGATCTTTAGTGCCCATTGCCTATTGAGAAAGCATTCCTAAGTCTTGTTCTGATTACTGTGTACCGTACCGTTTGCCTCCGTCCCTCAAACACGAATCTTGCCACCTGTCCTGACCTTCCTGCCTGTCCACGACCATGAACCTTGCTGCCTGCCCTGACCAACCTGCCTGTCCCCGACTACGAGCCTGCCTTCCGATTTTGTACCACGCTACACCTCGGCTGCCTCCACAAGCAAGTCATGTCAGGGGTAGCGACCTGGTAGACTCCCGCCGCAGCAAGTCTATCCCGCTTTGCGGCGGGCTCTGGTGAAAGCCGGGACCTACTTAGAGTCCGCTCCCTGGCGTGGCTTACGCCATCGCTTGCAGTGGTCCAGAGGATCCACTACCTCCAACCGTGACACCTGTTATTTAAATCAAAACTCTCCAAAAATTTTCCTGTTTGACCATTTTTTTTCAAGAAAATGGATCCAATGCTGGTCCAACATAGACTAACAACTCCAACATAGTCCAATGGAGGGAGCTTGTAGAAATATATATGCATATAGAAACATAGAAACACTACAAAATAACATGATGGTACTAAATTTTATTCCCTGCATCCCTGCATCCCCTGAAGATCATGGCTGGGAGCGCAGGGGACAGACTTAAGATTTAATAATATGATCCTCCAGGGGGTTGGCCCTCTGTCTCTTACCCCCCTCCCCCATAAAGATTGCACTTGTAAGCTAAGGTCTCTCCTGACCCTCCCCCCCAATATTCTTATGCGGCCTAGTGTCAACACAAAATGCAGCTCCCACCTATCACCCAATAGCCCTCAACCTCCACCTATCAACCCATGCAAAGTTTATACAGAGGTTGGAATTCGTAGCGAGGTGCTGGAAAAATAAGGAATCTAAAATGTTTGTTGGCTAGTTTTGCAGGGACGAGTTGTGTCTGTAAGAAGTCATTATGGTGTTCTGGACAGAATGAAGGCGAAAAGGGAAAGAGACTGACTTGTCAAAGAAGACATCGCCTGTGAGTCACTGGATGTAACTGACGTGTAATCACATATATCTGCGGAGCGCCTGTGTATAATGGTATCTACCCCTATATGGGCACTGTATGGCGGGAATATTGGTAGTAGTATAATGGTTTATATTCAGAATTAGTATAGCGGTATTATTCAGTCCCTATATGGTAATAATATGTTGTCATGATGCGACAGTATTATTCGTATTTTGTATAGCAGTATCATTGATAATATTAGTCCAGGTCTTATGGCTATTTGTATGCATTTTTGTATATACAATATATTATGTTATACAAATCCTCATAGACCCTAGAGTAACACTACTGTTAGCACAATTGTGTTCCCCTTCCACCTAACTGGGAGGGTGTAGGCAGCCTGTCAGGAAAGGGCCAGGGATCTGATTTTTTTTTGTGTTGTGTAGGGGAGAAGTAGTGCCATTAACCCTACTTGCCAAAGCACCAAAAACCCCTTTGAGCTGGAAAGCAATTCCCCCATACTAAAAAAATTTCCTTGAAGATAGACAGGGAGAGACTAGGCCAATATGCAATATTAATGTAAGGAAAATGTACTTAGCAAAGTTCATGGATAACTTAAACATATGTGATAGAAATCCAAAAATCCACCACACACCACAGATTTCAAGCAAGGAAGTGAAAATATATTTGTGATAGTAGACGGGTCTCAAAAGAAGATCAACAGTAGTTGCATGTATTTGTGCTTTAGAGGAATGCCAGACCATTTAAATGTTTTCGGCCTAGAAGGCCATCATCAGAACTGTCTGGAACAAGGAGAAGGTGTGGATATTGGAGCCGTCTGTCTGTCAGATGGCTCCAGTGCCAGTAATTAGCCAGGTAGGGGCAGTAATTATCAGCTAGTGCCAGTAATTAACCAGGTGAGCCCAGTGTCAGTAATTAACCAGGTAAGGCCAGTGCCAGTAATTATCAGGTAGGACCAGTAAATAGCCAGGCAGGGCCAGTAATTATCAGGTAGAGCTAGTAATTAGTTTAAAAAAAAAATTAAAAAAAGTACTCACCTGTTCTTTCCTTCCTCTTCTCCTCGTTCCGGAGCAGGCAGGTGGGTTGCGGAGCAGACAGAGCGATGACGTCATCACATCGCGCTGCCTGCACCGCAGCCTCCAGGGGGCTGAACAGCCGGAATCAGAAGATCCTAGCTGTTCTGCTTCGACCGCTGCCTGCGCCGTGTGGTGCAGGCGGCAGCCGTGATCATTGCATGGCTGGGTCTGTGAACCAACCATGCAGCCGTGAGGCGAGGGCACAGTGGTCCGGTCACGAATGTGACCCCTGCAGCCCCTGTAGCTGCGGCACAGACTGCGGCACAGACAGTCTCAAGGCCATGTGCCGGAGGTATGAAAACATCACATACAGAGTATAAGCATCACATCCCAGAAATAAAGCATATTAAATATGAAAACAAAATAACCTGTTAACAACTTTGCGATTTCGTCCTTTCTCTCTCTCCTGAGAAATCTTTAAATATTTAAATTAATCGAGGTAGTCTGCAGTATTCACCCCTGCAATCTTCCAGCGTCCCACAGATCCCCCCTTGCAAGTACCATCCGTGTACTTGAACACCTGCATGAGAGCTCTAATCTCCCTGTCGGAGTAATGCGACTCTATAAAGGTTCTCCATCTTTTGAAGAAACCCTTGGTGCGGGTCTCCTTGTGCCTTTCAGTTTCTAGCCTGTCCGCTATGAGGTAGTCCTCTAACTGTTTCATTACCCCGGAGATGGACAGGAGAGTGGGCTTTAGCCAAGACTGCAGTAGGCTTCTCTTTGCCGCCAAAAAAGGGGCGATATGACTATTCCGGGATATCCAGTGGGTGTAAACGACTCCCTGGACCTCTCCCTCGCCCCTTTTTCCGGAGGGCTGGGAAAATGAAAAATCAGAAGCTCATAATGTTTTTCCGGGCGAACCCCAAAGTGAAGACTAATATACTGGAGAACAGTGTCCCAGTAGGTCTTTGTAAAGCTACATTCCCATAAGCCATGCCATAGATCCGTTTTGTATGCGCCACACTTGGGACAATGCTGTAATCTATCTGGGGAATTTTTGGAAGGGGGGAGATTAAAAGCGTAGATGGCATTATGTATAATCTTAAAATAAGTCTCACCCCAGGTTTCGCAGAAATATTTTTTAGTATGGCCACGATACCTTGGGGGAATCAGGTCTGGGATCTGGTCATTCCCCAGTCGGCACGCTAATAGTGGAAATGCCTGTAAAGCGACTCGCTTTCTGCACCCCCCTCTCATGTCGGCATAAAGTCCCGACAGGGAGCACGAATCCTTGTGTGTGGTGACAAACATGCCCGAAATCATTGGGGAATGGTCTCCTTGGAGACATATCGTAGTCTCCCGCTACAGAAAAAAAAAGAGTTGATGGGCGGCCAAGACTTTGTGATTCCTGTAAGGAGAACTTCTCAATCATTTCCAAAGGCCCAGCCATCTGTGTTGTTGCGGGTGCATCAACTGCCCCACTGTTACTAAGCCACGCTCCCTCCATCTACGAAACATCGGATTGCTCTTACCCAGGGGAAACTCGGGGTGATTCCATATAGGCATATCTTTGGAAATAGCGAAGGAAAGGCCTAAGCATTTCCTCAGCTCCTTCCAGACCAGAATCATGTCCCTGAACAATGGGGACAACTTTATCAAGAGCGGGAGCTTGGGGTATCTAGTGTGGAACAGAGCTTGTGGGTGCCACGGGGACATCAGTTCCCTCTCTAATTCCCAGTTCGAGAAGCGAGATCGGCCCTCCAACCAATCGAGCATGTGTCGGGCCCAAAAACATGCCAGATTACACCCCCTAACATCTGGGAGATTCCAATCCCCCACCCTGACCGGCAATATTAATTTGTGGAGAGCAATGCTTTGGCTTTTCCCTGCCCAAATGAATTTAGAAAAAATGAGTTGATTTTATTAATGTTCGCATGCTTGAGAAGGAAAGGGGGAGTGTCTGCAGGGGTATAGTAACTTGGGGAGCAGACCATTTTTATGGCATGGACTCTCCCGCCCAGAGACAACGGTAACGTAGTCCATCGCCTGAAGTCTTGGGACATTTTGTTGATGAGAGGTGGGATATTTAATTTGTACATCAAGTCCGGAGTCCTGCCAATCTTGATGCCCAAATAAGAAAGGTAATCCTGGGCCCCGGGAAAACGTCCAACCCCATACTACCATTGGGACTTTAGAGAATCTTGTGCCTAATTCTAGTAGCTCGCTTTTAGATACATTTACTTTTAACTCCCATAATGTGCCGAAATGTTGCAGGGCAGCTCCCAGGGGGAGAGGTGTTGTCAGGGAGTCTGCCATAAACAATTTTAAAGGGTCGTCGGCAAATAAAGCAGTTTTCACCTTTTTTCTCCTATTTGTATTCCCGTAAAAAGGTCGGAGTACTTGAGCAATCGCGCTAGGGGTTCCAAATGCCAGATTAAAAGTAAAGGGGACAACGGGCATCCCTGCCCGGTGTCCCCTTCTGAAGGAGAAATTTTGAGAGGGGAAGCCAGGGTGTGTGTATTTGTGCCGTCGGGGTTTCGTAGATGGCAGTAAGGAAAGACCTAAACGTCCCCGTGATCCCCGGGCGCCCAAAGAACAATCCCAAAGCCAGTCCAGCGAACGTTATCGAAGGCCTTTTCTGCTTTCCAAGGCCAGCAATACAGGCTGTTCTCCTGGCAGGGAATTGTGTCTGTTTTCTCTGTAAGACAGCAAGTACCTTCCTGATGTTGCCCACCGCTGCTCCGTCCCTTGATGAAGCCCTTCGGGGAGGGCCCTATCAGCTGGGGAAATAAAGTGCGCAAGTCGATGGGGCCCAGTATCTTAAGAGAATCTTTTGATCAATATCTAAAAGGGGATATGGGCCTATAGGATGCGGGCAGTGGGGGTCCTTTCCTTTCTTTGGGAGAATTTTTGATATAGGCATTTTTTGATTCTGGGCGCATAGTCCCGGTTTGCAGTATCTGGTTATAGTATTCAGTGAGGGTAGGGGCAATCTGATCATTCAGGATTTTGTATATCTCCCCAGAAAACCCGTCGGGTCCAGGGGCCTTGCCTGATTTCAAGTGGCGAATGGCCAACTTGACCTCCTCCTCGGTTATGTCTGCGTTCATTTTCCTCTTTCTGAAGTTCTGATAGGCGCGGCAAAGTAATTCCGAAAGGAATCGTTGCCCTCCTCCACCTGTAGTTGTCCCTCAGAGGAGTACAGCTTAGCGTAATATTGCCTGAGTGTATCATTGATCCCTGCAGGGTCAGTAGTGATAGTGCCCTCCGGCGTGCGAAGGGCGTTAACGTGGGTAGGTTTATAAACTCCTTCGGGAGCCGGGAAAGGAGTTTCCGGATTTATTTCCGAAACCTGAAAAGGGTGGAATAGAAGTGCTTCCTATGTACCTCCTCCTTTCGCTCTGCCCATAAATCAAACTCTCTCCTGGCTTTCTCCCAATTCTGTCTGGGCCCCTCGGAGCTGTCCCCAAGAAAGGTCTGGTAAGTCTCCCTAACTTTCTCCGATGCCTTCAAATAAGCTTCCCTCAACCTCTTCTTGTATACGAGGTGTGAGCAATAACCCTTCCCCCTGAGTACTCCCTTTCGCAGTCATCCAATAGAGCGAACGGGTCGTTTGGGTGGGTGGAGTTATCAGAGGCAAAGGTCGTCCACCATTTTCCCTAACCGCTCTGCAAAACTTTCTGTTCCCCGCGAGGTAAAAAGGGGAACTTCCATTTAAATCTGAACCCTTGGGAAGAATTCTGCCAGATCTACGGAGATCGGGAGGGGTGGGCGAAATGGGCCATGTCCCAAAATTTTTGCGTCTTCAATTCTGGATTGAAGGGCATCCGAGACCAGAAGGTGGTCCAGCCTTGACCATGATTGGTGTACCGGAGAGTAGTACGTGAAATCACGTTCATCAGGGTTCCTCTCCCTCCAGCAGTCATGGAGGCTATAAGAATCAACGAGATGTTGCAGTACCCCCTGCCTTGAGGCGGTGGTCCTCCTGCCTCTAGTGTGTGATGTTGGCCCACCCCTTCTATCCCCCGCCGGGTCAAAGACCGCATTCATATCACCTCCAATGATCTGGCATTGCGTCTGATCAGCGCCGATCCTGTCTTCTAGCTCTTTAAAAAATACCCGATTAGGGCCGTTGGGACCGTAAAATGTTGAAGATTTCTAAGGTCATATCCCCCCCACTTATAAACCAGGTGTGAGACTCTACCTTCGGCATCATGGACAGTGACAAACCCGTTTTCAAAGGGGAAGTTTTTATGGGTGAGGGTAATCACCCCGCTTTGCCCTTCTCAGAGGGAGAAACCCAAAAACAATGTCCCACCCACAGCTTCTCCATGCGCCTTATATCATCGACCTTTAAGTGCGACTCCTGCAGAAGGACCACATCGGGACGAAGCCTTTTCAAATGGCGGATCACCTTCATCCGCTTATTTTGGGGAGCGGAGCCCCTTTATGTTCCAAGAGACAATCCGCATAATATGACCATCTTTGCATGGAAGAGCCGTGGGTAGGCACTGAGTAAATGGGGGCAAATCTGCTCCATTTCCAACACGGGAACTTCGAGCTGCTATTTGTAAACAAAGCAAGGAGAGGATAGGAAGGACGCATGGCACCAACAATAAACTAAGTAAACCCATTAAACTTAACGGCTGGCGAAGAAGCCAGATTACCGCCTGTTGTGGGACAAGGGTATGGAAATGACGCCGGAGGGAGGCATTCATTGACTCCTCCCTCAATGCGTTGGAAAGACTTCCTTTTTTCCATCAGCATGAGAGCGTGTTTATCACAAGATTTCAAATGACACTGGACAATGCCCCCCTCACCCACCGGCAACACATTGTGAAATATTTAGAGATACTATTTTGCTTATAGACAGCTATTTACAGCATAAAATTGCAATCAGTTAAGGAGCAAAAGACCTTTTTAACAGAAAAAACTCGCCCCTTTGTCGGTTTGGACCCTGGGCAGCAAACAGGAATCAATCCCCCAAAACCCAAACCCGATCCTGACGAGCAGATGGGTCGACCGCCTCAGTCCGGAGTTGAATCACGCTGTTGTCCCTTTCTCGGACCCCGACATTCCTTAGGGGAAAAGGGAGGAGGTTCTGGGGACGGTGAGTGAGACCAAGAGGCATCCCGTTTCCTGTCCCTCGTGTCCCTATTATGGTCGGTGACAGTTGTCTTTGCTGGTCCATGTAGATGGGTAGACAGGCTGGAAGATGGGGCCTCTTTAGTCGCGGCAGTTAATCGATTCTTTCCTGATGATCTGGATGTTCTGTAGAGGGGGTCACCCCCAGGGGCTAAGAAATCATGTAGACCTCTTCTGCTTCCGCTGCTAAATAGAAGTCTCGGAGGACCCTCTGGGTCAAGTACTTTGAGGATGGCGGGAATAGAGGATCTGGAATCTGATCTTTCGCTGGGAAAAGGGTTGTGCATATTCCACTGAAAGCTCGCCGTCTCTGCGATACCTCAGCTGAGAAGTCCTTTGAATAGTAAACTTTGTGACCCTGGGGGGAAAAAGTGGCTTGTTAAGGCCTACGATGGCTCTCAGAATCCCCGGATTTATCATTGAAGTCCAGGAATTTCATGATCACCGTTCGACTTCTCTGTCTTTTGGGGATTGGCCGCTTGGGAGGCGGGACCATCTGGGCCCACTCGGTGGATTCGCTCTATTCGGCAACTGTGGTCGATGCCCAGGGCGGCTGGAAGCTCCTCTTGGCATAGGGGTTGGAGATCGCGCTGCTTGAACGTTTCTTCGATGCGTTCTTGTTGCACCAATTGGGCCTTGGCACAGGGCTTCAGGCGGGCGTTAAGAGTGCTGTTGTCTGTCTCCAAGTCGTTTATCCTTGTCTCCATTTTCCCCTATTCGGACAGAGTGTGCTTGCCCTGTCTTGCTGTAGTTTCTGCATAGAGGCTTGGATAGTGGATTCTAGGGCCGCCTGCAAGTCTGGGGCTATTTGTTTTCGCAACCCTTCCGTGGCAAGCAGCTTGTAATCAATGGTGAGATTAGTAGCAGTGTCCTGCGAGTAGGAGCTGGGAGGAGAATCTGTGAGCTCTGTCGCTCCCCTGCTGCTGCTGCTGGTGCTTTGCTCCCCTTCCTCTTCTCTGCGGTGCATGTGGCTAGAAGACGCCATTTTGGCTGGGGCGTGCAGTTGGTCTCGGCCTGCTCCGGATTTTTGGGCGCTGCGAAGCAGGTACTTCTCCATCAGGGAGATGAGAGGCCCGTGTGCAGGGAGGCCGCGGCCCCTTGTACTCTAGGTGCTGGCAGATGCCGGATGTAACACGTGGCCGGATTGGTGTAGGCCCGCGTGTGTCCCCACTGTGCTGCTGCGCTGCGGCGGCAGGTGTCCCTTGCTCAGCCTCAGTTGGTCAGCGAGGGGCCCCCCACAGTTGCTTGCCCTGTGTAAGGGGTAGAAAGTCTATGGCCAGTCTCCCCTTAATGTCCGCCCTCTGATGTGAGCGAGTGCCCCCTTACTGTGGTCACGATGCAGGCCGGCTGGCTGTTCCTACCACTGAAACCTGCGCCTCAGGTCTCCTGGCAGCCACTTGCAGGCGGGGGCGGGCGGGCACGAGCGGCGTCTCGCGACCGGCGATTCCGGTCTCACAGCTGAACGCGGTCATAGTGCGGGCCGAGCACGGCGGGTCTCTCCTCCAGATCGCGGCACGTTGACCGCGGGGCCCGTTTTCTTACAGGCGGGGGGAGCGTGCGGGCGGGAGCGGCGTCCCGCGACCGGAGACCCCGGTCTCACAGGGGGGCGGAAAAAGGGTTTTGGGAAAGGGGCGACCCTGAGGGTCTGTCTTCGGCCGGTTGCCCCTTTAAAAAAAAAACTGTTTTTTGGCAGTCAATTTCCCCGGGCCCGGGTGCGGGGGGGCCGATGCCCCTTTAAATTTCCTCATTGGCGGGCCCCGGGAAAACCGGGATGTCGCCCCTAAAACCCTATTTTTCCACGGGTTTGGCTTTAAAACCAGCCAATCAAAATTTGGGCGACAGGAACCTTAAAAACCCCTTGGGGAAAGGGATTGACCAACCCGGAATCCACAGGGGATAATTCAAAAATTAAAGAAAAAAGGGACAAAAAAGGGAGCCTTTTTTTGGCCCTGAGTTTCCCGGGGTGCTTGGCTATCCCAGCCAATCAGAGGGAAAGCTACTTCCCCCATTATAGTCTTGGAGAGAGGGGCCCAAACACTGAAATCTCGGCGTCGCGCCGTGGGGGCATGAAGTATTAATAAAAAAAAAGTTTTTTTTTATTAAGTGAAAAACCTTTTATAGATAAAGAGCCGAACCCTTCTTTAAAAATTTTAAAACAGTTAAAAAACCCGAACAAGGGTTTTTTCCCCGGGAGCCCGGGCCCATACATAGGGTTTTTGAATTTAGAGAGAATTCCCGGGGAAAATTACAGAAATTTTCAAATTTTTTTTTAATTTATTCTCATTGGCCCGGGAAAAAAACCAGTAAAATCAAAATTAGGAGCGACAATGTCCCATTAAATCCTATGAAGGAGAAATTAAACCCAACCCAGAATAGGACGAAAAAAGTCCCATTTATACCTAGGGGAAAATTTTCTGGAAAATTTCAAAATAAAAAGGGGGGACAGTTCAAAAAAAAGAAAAAAGACAGAAAAAAGAGCTGATTGGCTGAGCTAGGGCGGTTGGCTACCCACCCCAAATAAAGAGGGGTGCTCCCTTCCCCTTTTTTGTTAGGGAAAGAGATGGGCGCTTTGAAATCTCGGCGCTAAAGCCCGTGCGACATGAAGTTTTTAATAAAAAAAACCCTTTTTATTAAAGTGTCAAAAAAATTTTCAGAAAAAAAGAAAGTTAAGCATTTAAAAAAACCCCGAACAACGCATTTGTCGCCGGCCCGGCCGGCTAACATGGGAAATTTGGGAAATAGAGAGAATGCCAGGAAATACGTAATTCAAATTTTTTAAAGCTATTCTCTTGGGGGGGAAAAAACCGGGTCAATCGAATAGGACGACAATGCCCCAATTTTTAACCCCTATGAAGGAGTATTAACCAATCAAAATTTGGAGCGGGAAAAAATTTCCCAAATTATATCCTATGGGGAAGTTTGGCCCAATAAAAATAAAAGGCGGGAATTTCCCAAAATACAGTTAAAAAAGCAAAAAAGAGTGATTGGTTTGAGCTACCCCGGGCGGTTTGGCTACCCCAGCCAATCAGAGGGGTGCTACTTCTCCCTTAAGTATATGGAGAGATGGGCGCTCTGAAATCTCGGCGCTCAGCGCCGTGCGACATGAAGTATTAAAAAAAAAAAAATCATTTTTATTAAGTGTAAAAACATTACCCGATAAAGCATTTTAGCAGTTTAAAACCCCAAAACAACCCCATTTGTCCCCGAGCCGGCGCTACATAGGGAATTGAAAAATAGAAGGAATCGAAAAGGAAAATTTCAGTAATTAAAAATTGTTTAAAGCTTTTTCTCTTTTGGTTTCGGCTTTAAACCACCCAAACCCAGAAAGGAGCGACAATGTCCCTTTTTTTAAACCTAGGGAGGGGGAATTAAACCAATGCCCCAATTATATCCTAGGGCCCAAAAAAATTGACCAATAAATTATTCAAAGGCGGGACATTTTAAAATACGGGTAAAAATCCCGGGAAAAACGAGTTTGTTTGGGTTTTAAAGCGGGGGGGGCTCGCCCGGGCTTACCCAAATCAAAAGCCGGGGCTATTTCTCTAGAGTTCTATGGGGAAAAAAAATTCTTGAGCGCACTCTGTGTTTGGGGCTAATTTAAAAAAGGAGGGCCTTTTATTTAAAACCCAATGGGAGGCAAAGGGGGAAAGCCCCCTATGGGTTTTTTTAATGCAACCTAAAATAAAACTGTCCCGGCCGAAAAAAAAATTTATTACATACAGAAGGGGTTTCCTGTTGTGTATATAAAACGAATGATAATATGGGGGTAACAAAAAAAAAATTATTAAATCAATAAAAAATCAGGGTTTATTTTTTTATTTTCTTTCCCCCCCATACTATTGATCTTTGGGAAAGGGAAGATTTAAAGTGCAACCTATTCTCCATGGGACTATAAGGGGGAGAAGTACTGCGCTCTGATTGGTTGGGTAGAAAAAGCACCGTTAAGTCACCCAAAATCAGCTCTTTTCTGTCTTTTTTTGTATGATAAATTTATTCCCCCCCTTTGGATTTGTTTGGGTCAAAAATTCCCCCAATAGTTTTTAGAATGGGGGCCCTTTGTCGTCCTATTCTGATTGGTCAATAATTCTAATAGGTTTAGAATGGGTTTTCTGTCGTATTTTTCTGATTGGTTTGAGCTCCCAAGCCCCCCAGTGGGCTTAACCAATCAGCCCCTTTTCAGCTTTTTTACAGTTTTTTTTAAACTTTTCCCCCCTTTGCATTTAAATTTGGTTTCAAAATTTCCCATGGGTTTTTTTAATGGTTCACTGTCGCTCCTATTCTGTTTGGGCCCGGTTTTATGCCGACCAATCAAAAATAGTTTTTGATTTTAAATTTTACTGTTTTTCCCCCGGGCCCAATTTTCCAATATCCTAATTTTTTGAATTAGGATTTTGGAAAAGTGATTTTGGGTTTTTTTTTATTTTTTTTTTTTTTGGGTTTCAGCTCTTTTCGGGAGAATGTTGAACGCCTTTATAAAGGCGATTTTTGATTCATATTTCCGAAAGACTTCTGGAATAAATTTTCTCTTTTCCCGGGCCTGTTGCATGGAAAATGTTTTTCGGCGCAGCCCCCACGGGGGCCTTTAAGTCCCGCACTGGCCCATGTCCCCGCACTGTGCCCCACACACACGGGCGGGGCCGGGGGGAAACTTTTTCCCCGCATGTATAAAGGTGCGATACCCCCCGGCGGGAATCTTAGGGGGCAGCGCCCCCACTGCGCCTCGGCCCCGAAAATGTCCCCAAAAACCCCCTGTGCCTAAAAAACAGGCGAGGGCGCGGGGGGACTTTAATTGTATGTATGAGCGCACTACCCCCCGGCGCCAAAACCCTGGGCGCGTCCGCACTGCGCCTGGCCCGCACTGCGCCTAAAACACTGGCGAGGCGGACTTTACATTGTATGTATGACGCGCCCGCCGACATAAATCAGGCGCAGATTCCGCCGAAAACTAGCGGAAAGGTGCGCCCCGACCCGTCGGGATTCATACATGTGGCCCTAAATGTACAGCAGATAAGTGGATGTATGTTCTTCTGTATGTTGATGATGTCATCATAGCTCATCAACAAAAAGCTGAAATTACAAAAGTAGGAACAATTTTGAACCAACATTTTGAAACAAAGGACCTTGGAAATGTGACACATTATCTGGGAATCCAGATCCAGAGAGAAGAAGATGGAAGTTTCCTTCTCAACCAGAAAGCTAAAATTGTCACAGTCCTCAACCAGTTTGGAATGTCAGAAGCCAAAGGCACTTCAACACCAATGGATCCATCTTACCTAAAGTTGGAAGGAGAAGATGATCTACTACCCAACAATGAGAGTTACAGAAAAGCAGTGGGGGCACTTCTGTACATAGCCACAACTACTCGGCCTGATATCACAGCGACAATGGGTATTCTGTGCCGACGTGTAAGTAAGCCACGTCAAAGAGACTGGAATGCAGTTAAAAGAGTCCTTCAATATCTGAAGCAAACTCAAGACATGAATCTAAAAATATCTGCAAATGGTGATCTAAAGCTCACAGCTTACGTGGACACAGACTGGGCCAGAGATATAAGTGATCGAAAGTCAACAAGCGGTTACTTATTTAAATTAGGACAAAAGTCCAATTTCTTGGTCAAGCAGAAAGCAGGTGTCAGTTGCGTTATCATCTACAGAGGCAGAATACATTTCTGCAGCTCATGCCAGTCAAGAAGTGATTTGGTTGGACCAACTGTTAGAGGATCTTGGTTAAACTCCAACTCAACCCGTTACGATTTATGAAGACAACCAAGGATGTATTAAACTCGCCAGCAGTGAAAGGATCAATGCCAGGACCAAACACATTGATGTAAGACATCACCACCTGTGAGATTTAGTGGAACGTGCTATCATTGACTTTGTCTACTGCGAAACTGACAAGATGATAGCTGATGCCATGACAAAGCCATTGCTAAGAACCAAGTTTGAAGATTTCAGGAAGATGATGGGACTAATTGGATAAGTAGTTGTTGAGTGGGGGTGTTGGAATAATATTTATTACTGTGTGCAACAACCACTTCTGTATGCATTGCATGTGTAAGGCTTTGTCTAAAGATATTGTCATTGTTGATAAAGTTAGGCTGTTCAAAAAAAAAAACTCTGTGAGAGGAAGAGACAGCTCAGATCTTGCTTACTGCAGATGGACTGATATGCGCAGACATGTTCTCCTGTGTGCTGAGAAGTTATACTTGTTCTGTTGATGAATAAAGTTCCTTTTGCTGTTCCACTACTGGAGAATGATCTGGATAATCTGCTGCTAACAGATATCTAGTCCTTTCAGAATCTTCCTAGAGAGATCTACATCTTGTAGTATATTTTCCCAAGTTTTGAACAGAACTTGGGTTACTCCTAATGTTTCTGACCTATGAAGGATGTTATATATCCTAGACAACAAACCTCTCGACCCTTCTATCTTCCAAAGATCCATAAAACCTTCAGACTCACCTAGTGCTCTCAGATTAACTACCTTGGACTTGCAAAAGTTTTTAACCTGTATATACTGGAATATCTGTTTATGGCCCAGACCAAATTTTTCGTTGAATTGCTCCCAAGACAATAGTTCACCCTCCTTATTGGACATTATATCGTAATATCATAATACCCTTCTCCCTCCATTTGTGAAACAGAGCATTCTCCATGCCTGCTCGAAATGAGGGCGATTCCCACAGTGGAAAGAAGGGTGAAATATGCATAGGTCTTCCGAAGAGCTTACGTACATGTCTCCATGTAGCGAGAGTATCACTTAGGATGACACTTCTCTTTACCTTCTTGGGATGATCTTTATATGGGAGATGGAGCAAAGCCACCAAAGACCAGGGTGCTGACAACTGAGATTCCAGACCTACATTTGAGAAGTGGTTCGAGTCTAAAAGCCAGTCTCTAATGTGGCACCACATCGCAGACAGATTGTACAGTCTGATATTTGGCAGCTGTGCCCCACCCTGAGCTCGCCCTACTGTCAATTTTTTGTATCCCACTCTCGGCTGTTTACCCTGCCAGATAAATCGGATAAAGGAGGCTCGGAGAGAACTTTCATCTTTGTGCTTGATCAGAATAGGAATATTTTGAATTGGGTAGAGTAACCTGGCAAATCTTATCTTAATAAGCTGAATTCGGCCCATTATCGAGAGAGGGAGATCCATCCACCTATCTAACTCCGACTTTATTTTTGCAAATAGGGGGACATAGTTAAGATTATAAATCATAGCTGATCTAAAACCTATTTTAATCCCTACGTAGGTGATATGTGATTTAGCTACCTCTACCCCCATAGACTTGTGCAGTACCTCGGCCCTTGAGCCTAATCTTAACAATTTGCATTTTCCCCTATTAACTGCAGAAAATGTCCCAAAGTCTTCTAATGACTCAAGAATCTTTACTACCTGACTGTTCGGGTCATCAAGAAATAGTAGCAGATCGTCCGCAAAGCATACCAATTTCTGTTCCATGTTTCCTACCTTTATCCCTTGGTATAGTGTGGATCTAATCAGGTGAATAGCCAATGGCTCTAATGCAATATTAAATAACAATTGCGATAAGGGGCACCCCTGTCTCGTTCCTTTCTATAACTGAATTGGGGCAGACAGAAAACCAGGGGGTGTGAACCTTCGCCTGGGGAGCTTATACATGGCTTCTAGATAATCTCGAAAGTGCCCCTTGATTCCTATTTTATCCAAGACCAGACCCAGCCATTTCCAGTTAACGTTGTCGAACGCTTTTTCCGCGTCGATCGCTAACAACGCTGGAATACGTGTACCCAATTTACTATTCTCCACCGTCTCCAGCACGGAGATCACAGTCCTAATATTCTTGATCCCTGATCACCCCTGAATAAAGCCCATTTGATGCTCCCCGATGATCTTCAGCATCAATACCGCCAATCTGTTGGCCAAGACTTTTGAGAAGATCTTGACATCCTGATTGATCAGGGAGATGGGCCTATAAGATGCAGGGGTGGTCGGATCCTTTCCCTTTTTGTGTAGTACCTTTATATAAGCTGTGTCCCCAGACTGTAGCATCGTCTTCCTTCTGATTACGTCCCCAAAAACTGACCACAAGGCCTCTACACACGCTCCTTTAAGCACTTTGTACACTTCTCCTGGTAGTCCATCAGGCCCCGGAGCTTTATTAGGTGGTAAATTTTAAATTACCTCGGCCAGTTCCTCCTCCCCCACGTCTGCATTGAGGAATTCTCTATCATGTTGTGAAAGAGTAGGCATAGAGATCTGTTGTAGGAAGTCTTCCCCTTTCGAGATGTCAAAGTCAGATTGTGTGTATATACCCTGATAATAGGCACGCAAAATGCCATTGACCTTCTTGGGATCCCTAACTAATTCGCCCCCCAGATTTGAGCACCTTGATAATTGTAACCCCCCTTCTCCCTTTGGCCAAATTTGGCAGCAATTTGCCTGCTTTGTTTCCATATTTGAAAAGGGACGCCCTAAACTGATCATACCTCAAAGATTTCTCCCTCTTTTGCTGTACCTCAAAGGCCTCTTTAGCCGCTATCCATTTATCCTTATTTTCTACAGAGGAGTCCGATAAATAGGTAGTGTACACCTCTCTCAGGGTGGAGGCTGCCTTGCTAAGGGACTGCCGTATTATTCTTTTTCTTGCTGCCATGTAGGACATGACTTACTCCTAATACCCTTTCCAGCAATCCCAGAAACAAGTATGTTGGCACTAGCCCCCATTTTGCCTTCAGTAGATTCCAGACCTGATGAATCAATGGGATCTTTAAAATTTTGAGTTCAATGTATCACCACAACCTCAGAAGATCTCTATCTGCTTTGGTTAAAAGGGTATAGCTTGAAGATAAAAAGAAGGATGCCGGTCTTCGTAGCACTTTGGTTTTTTAGTTGAAAAACATCAAACCATAGCAAAAGACAACAGATTTAGTTCACGTATTAATATAGTTATATTGATACAAGTGTTCTTTTTGAGTTTGATTTTTTAATATGTGTGTCTTTGACCAATGAATTTTATCTTTGTATAATTAGTTTGTACAAAAAAAACACTGTTATTCATAGATATATCTAAGGGACGTGCCTGAAGCTTAGTATGACTGAGATCTCAATAATAAAAAATATGATCTATTAAAACGATGAACAAATCTTTCTTTTTTTTAATGCCTATTACTGTGGGTGTCAACCAAAAACAATCCAGAAAGACCACAGCTGGATCCGAGCCCCTATTCTCGATTATACCCTCCCCATCTTAGTGGCATATAACCCTTTCCAGGACATTAGAAGAGGGGAAAACACATATGTGGATCAGCCTCATGTGCATTAAAGTAAGGATTTCGCAGACACTTTCTGCGTTTTTGGTGGGATTTAATCGTCTTTCATCTTCAGCACATTGTATACACTTTTCACAAACCCTCCAGAGAATCCCCTCTCTGATCTGCGTTGGTCACTGAAAGTTATTATGCCTGAGATGGGGAGATCACATCACCAGAAGCTGCGGTCTCGGTAGGCTTTCTGGATGTTTTTGTTGAAAACTTATCAACCATATGGCTTAAATAAAAGAACAGATTTAGTTCTGTATTATTGATATATGTTTATATTGATCTATTTTCTTTTTCCTGCAAGTCCCTTGATGTTGTTTGAAAATGTGTGTCTTTTTGTACCACGTAATTTTATCTTTGTTATTCATTGGTTTGTCTCTCTTTTAAAAAAAAACAGCTGTGTTTTCAATGTATGCTATGATTAAGGGTCCACGTGACCTGAAACGCGTTAGTCTTTTGCTGGGGGTCTCTGATGTTTTATCTCCTACGTAAATAAACAATTGAGTGCTATCTGAAGAACGCTGGACATCAATCATTCTTTTTGTCTTTAAATTGATCTTCTACCAGTAGGGATGGGGGCAATTTCCAGATAATATCTTTTCCTTTGGGAAAGGACTCACGCAGAGAGATTACCACAGGCATGATCAGAGTTCCCCTATTTCTACCGATTCTACCCTGCCCACCATCTTAGAATCGGCCAGAAAGTAATCCAGCCTTGACCAGGAGTCATGTGCGTGAGAAAAGAGAGTGAACTCTCTCTCTGCTGGATTCAGTGCTCTCCATGTATCAGACAAGCCTAAGTTTTCAGACAGTTTATGCAAAGGCTTTTCCTCGCGTTTTTGGTGGGATTACCACTATCCGCTCTCTTTCTATCTTCCAGCTCATTCATGACACAGTTAAATCCCCTCCCAAGAGAATCCCCTCCTCTGACATCTGGACCAGTTTGGATTCCAATTCTCCGAAAAATTTTCTGTCTGGCGCATTTGGCGCATACACATTCACCAGATTAAACGTTCCTGCCGGTGATACTATCCGTAAGCTAATGAGTCTACCCCCACTGTCTGTGTCGAAAGCCAATATCTTGCCGGGGAAATTTTTATGCAGCAAAACAATAACTCCCGCCTTACCGCCCACCACTTCAGAACCTTTCACCTCTCCTACCCATACCTTTTTGAGGCGAATTAAATCTCTCTCCACAAGATGGGTCTCCTGCAAGAGGGCCACATCAACCCTAAGCCTTTTCAGATGATGCAATATTAGCATCCTTTTTTGAGGTGAATGCAGACCTTTGACGTTCCATGAAGCTATCCTCATTCTAACTGCTGGTGTCCCAGAAAGTCTAAATCGCTATACCTAGGTCAAGAGAGTAATCGCCCTCCCCTCAGCAAACCCCTTTAGTTAACTAACAACACAAAACTCCCTACGAAATTCCTTTCACTTCCTTGTGGACTTCTCTTTTTTCGCACCTAATTCGTGAGGCGAACTTCACTATCCTCACCCCTCCCGCCCGACCCTACCTCCCATCTGCTCTGCTGAACTTCGTAAATTGTAAACAGCACGACCCTAGTGCACCCTCCAACCGTTTTCTTTTCCAATGCTTTCCCGCCAAAGAACAGTAAATAAACCTAATAGTCACTAGCATAACATCGCTCCAATAACATACTATGCAATACCCACAATAACCCACACCCCTCCCCCGAGCACATGTGGGATAACCACCATTCCGCTGAGCCTAAAGCTGTCCCAAGTTCACAAATACTTATGCATACAGACTATTATTCACAAATCCTTATAAAGGAACTCCACCTTCACTACATAGTCCGATGATTATGCAACTCATCTCTTCCCCGGCGACCGTCGGTGTCTCCATGAAGTCGCATCCTCAGCATTCCTTGTGTTCCGCCTTTCCCTAGAATACTGACAGAGTTCACTCCGGCTCGCCTCCTTATTAGTTGGATGGTGCTGTAGGTCCGGATTGTCCTCTCTGTTGGGAAGACCCTCCAAGAAGGCCTCCGCTTCCTCTGAAGTGTGGCAAAGAACTGGAGCTCCCTGGTCTGGCATTATTTTGAGAATCGCCGGAAACTGCAAATTAAAACGGATCTGCTCCTTGACCAGAGTGGAGCACACCGAAGAGAACATTCTCCTTTTCCTTGACACCTCGGCAGAATAGTCTGAGAAAAATAGTAAGATTTGACCTTTATATACTAAGGTGTTTCTTTTAGAGCAGTAGGCTTGTAGCAAGGCCGATTTTTCTGCATAATCTAGGTAGCGAACGATCACAGCCCTCGGTGGAGGTCGTTTGTCTTCTTTGGTTGGCACACGTGGCGGGCCAATTCTATGGGCTCTTTCCACTTTCAATCGGCCCTCTAGTCCCAGAATCTTAGGGATCTCCTCTGAACAGATTTTAGGCAAGGCATGTTGCGAGATGTCCTCATTCAGCCCTATAATGCGGACATTATTCCTGCGAGATCTATTCTCTAAATCTTCGACTTTAAATTCAAGATAATCTGTTCTCTTAAGCAATCTCTCCATGGAGCTTCTTACATCTAAGAGCTCATCCTCTACTCCATTTGTTCTTTTCTCTAGATCAGCTATCTGGATCTTGTGCTTATCTACATCGGTTTTGACAGAGGATAAAGCCGACGTTATAGCGTCAGATACTGATCTTACGACTGCTATTTCCAAAGAAGCCATTAACTCAGTTGCTAGCATCTTCGCTATGGCTACCGCCAGAGATTTACATGAGATTTCCAGCCCTGGCACACATTCTTCACCGTCCTCCCGCGTTTCAGGAGACATATCATCAGGCCCTATTTTCTGCTGAAGTGCAGTGCCTTAAGAGTGTAGGAGAGAGGATTCCTGTAGCCTAACATGGCCAGCAGCCCCTGACTCTGAGGCAGTTTTTGTTGTCCCTTTCTGAGCCTTAGTAGCCCGCTGTTGCAGAGGAGCATCAGGGGAAGGGCCTTTAATGTCCCAAACTGATTGATCTCCCTGGCTCACTGTTGTAGCTCGCCCCCCTCCCTCATGGTCCGCAAATAGTGGACTTATAGGACCTGCTTCCTCCGTGCCCCCTGTATGGAGCAGCCTTACTGTGTCAGCCTGCTCCCAGCAGTCCTCCACGATTTCCTCCTCCTCCCTTCCGTCAGCCGTCCGGGGTTGCTGAGAGGCTGAGGTGTGGGAGATGATGCGGCCGCTCCTCGTGGAGCGCGGCGGGTCCGGCGCCATCTTGGCTGAGGCTGCATACTCTGGCCATCTGTGCTGCTTCTGTATCGTGGCTCCCCACGGCTGTAATAAGCTCTGTTCCGTACACCGGAGACGGAGGTAGCCTTCTGGCACTAAAAAGTGCCATTCACTGTCCCAAAGGTAGCGGGGAGCGCTGTTGTTAGGCGGGTCGGAGCGGGAGCACTCACTCCGTGCGACCGCTCATGTGCGCGCCGGAACCAGAAGTCTGGCTGAATATCTTTAGACTATGCTCTGGATTCAAGATCAATGTAACCAAATCAGAAATATTGAGCATCTCCCCAGAAGCACCGCCTCTCTCCCTCGTGTGTCTTGACCCCCTGTGGCATTAGCAAAAAAAAATCAGCTCTTGAATACTTAGGTATCCAAGTTGGTAAATCGCCCGAATCTCTATCCCGTCTAAATTTGCCCCATTTAATCCTGAAAATTGTCAGAGAATTAGATAAATAGTCAAAACTGCCCCTCTCTCTATTAGCCCGGTGCCATTTGGTGCGGATGATGAGTTTTCAGAAACTTTCTTATCCTCTACAAACAATCCCTCTGCTATTAAAGCACTCTGATATCCGTATCATTCTATCTGGATTTACAAGATTCATCTGGGCTGCGAAGTAACCCAGAATTGCCATATCTAAACTAATGATCCCAAAAATAAATAGGAGGGATCAACCTCTCTGATATTATAAAGTATAGCTTGGCTTGCATTATGCGACACTGCCTTGATTGGACTAAACTCACCTCCTATCACTCAAACACTGACTTGGAGGCCCTCATTGCATTCCCCGGAGATTGCCTTACTCCATACTAAAACTTCACAAAAAATATTAAAACATCATCTTACTCAGAGATACCATAGCTACGTGGAAAGCCCGTCGCAAACGTTTTAAACTCCCGGCAATACTGAGTAAATATATGCCATTAACTGGACTCCCAGAATTTTAACAAGGTCTGGGCAATAGACATTTAAGGATTTGGAGGGAAAAAGGCATCTTAAAATGAAACGACATATACGACCATTCACAAAAGAAATATCTCTCCTTCTCTAAACTGAAGGAAACTAAGGGACTACCAGACTCCCAGTTCCTCACCTATAATCAAGTACTCAGCTTTGTTAGGAGTAGAATGAGTCATGTAAAACGGGAATTTCACTCTAATACCTCTGACGACATTCTTGGCCCGGGCTCAAGCCGGCATTCACTGGCATCAATATATTCAAAGCTGCGATACCTAGACATAGATAGCTGGGAGTATAAACTCTTTTCAAAATGGGTTATGGAATTCCCAGGTCTTGAAGTCTCTCAAAGCATTTTGGGGGGATGGAGAGGGAAATGTAAGGCAGTTATCAATGAAAAATGGCGTGAGACACAATTTCGATTTATACAACGTGCAATTTATGCCTTGAACATCCCTCCCCACCGTTTAGCACCCAGCACAGGAAATTAGCTTGTCCTAAGTGCAATCAAAACAAGACAGACATGCTACATAGTATGTGGAATTGTGACAAATCTCAATACTTCTTCGAGACATTGATAACAACTGTAAAGCCAAAGTGGGGAATGGACCTCCCGCTCTCACCAAAACCCCTATTGTTTCACGACCTCTCTGATTTACCCCAACATCGTACTTTACTACACATCATGTTGCTGGCAGCAAAGAGGTGTTTGCTGAACAGTTGGTTAGACATAGAACCACCAAATGTTCAAGCAATCTGGTCTCAAGTGAAAATATACTTAAATATGGATAAACTCGAGGCAGAACTAGCTGAGATGTCCCAAACTGAAACAATTATCACTAAATGGGGCTTCTTTATAGAAAGATTTTTATCAGCTGCGGAAATTAGAGTTTTAGTGACCCCATTTCGCCACACTAGGTGGTATGTGGGGAGAGAGTTTACTGGCACACGGTAGTTTAGATGACTAAGATAGTACTGGAGGTGTTTTGTTAAAAAAAAAGTGGATAGCCAAAAAGTGTGGCCCAAGATGGAAACAGTTAACGCATGAATATGACACTACGAATACATATACAACATCTGGTGAAAATTTGTATTTTAATTCTTGTTTTATTCTTTCTGTACTTGTTTCTAGTTGTAAAATATACAGTGAGGAAAAAAAAGGATTTAGTCAGCCACCAATTGTGCAAGTTCTCCCACTTAAAAAGATGAGAGAGGCCTGTAATTGACATCATAGGTCGACCTCAACTATGAGAGACAAAATGAGAAAACAAATCCAGAAAATCATATTGTCTGGTTTGGAAAGAATTTGAAAATTATGGTGGAAAATAAGTATTTGGTCAATAACAAAAGTTCATTTCAATACTTTGTTATATATCCTTTGTTGGCAATGACAGAGGTCAATCGTTTTGTGTAAATCTTCACAAGGTTGGCACACACTGTTGCTGGTATGTTGGCCCATTCCTCCATGCAGATCTCCTCTAGAGCAGTGATGTTTTGAGGCTGTCACTGGGAAACACAGACTTTCAACTCACTCTAAAGGTTTTCTATGGGGTTGAGATCTGGAGACTTGCTAGGCCACTCCAAGACCTTGAAATGCTTCTTACGAAGCCACTCCTTCATTGCCCTTGTCATGCTGAAAGACCCAGTCATGTTTCACCTTCAATGCCCTTGCTGATGGAAGGAGGTTTACTCTCAATATCTCACAATACATGGCCCCATTCATTCTTTCATGTACACGGATCAGTGGTCCTGGTTCGTTTGCAGAGAAACAGCCCCAAAGCATGATATTGCCAGCCCCATACTTCACAGTAGGTATGGTGTTCTTTGGATGCAACTCAGCGTTCGCTCTCCTCCAAACACGAGTTGTGTTTCTACAAAACAGTTCTACTTTGATTTCATCTGACAATATGTAAGCGGGTGGTTGGTTGGCGAGCAAGAAATTAATTACAATTAGACAGAATGTATAAAAAATGAAAGGTTTATTACATAAATAGAGAAATAGAATTAGAATAGAATGATACTTAGCTGGCAGTTACAGATGTTACCGATGCCTAGTTCTTGCACACAATGAAATGGGGGCCCCTTGTTGTACCCTCAAAAGTACAACCCATCTCGCACGATGACACAGGTGGCGCTGGGCGCCAGGTCATGCCCCAGCGGAGGCTCAGCTCTCACTGGTACAGGAAGCCTTTTTATACCAGTCAGAGCTGTCTCCCTTACCGCTCAGGATGCCCAAACATGGCATCTCTTATATCTAAGGTGGTCTAGTCAGTTTTACCAGACTTCACAACTAACTGATCATCCATACATGGGGAAGGTATGAGAATAGCTGTGCATTATGTAATGGTATCAGCTTCTGATCAGTACAGTGGGGGAAGGGGGGGGAGAAGGATCTCATCATCAGTGGTGTAATATTATCAGCTTTGAACTACTGAGCAGTCAAGCAGGGGTCACCAAGGTCAAACACTGTGAGCAGAAATAGACCCTATTGGGATGACAGCTGTCCTCACACAGCAAATACAGTGATTATACTTGATACATTCTATATACATATGTCTTATATAGACTGGATACAAAGTATATTAATGAGACATAAGATACATATTTCTATATCACATCTTATAAAACACACTGTATAATTTTCATCCTACTATACCATATGACATAATCCCAATACTGGATTATCAAAATGCTCTTTAACAAACTTCAGACAGGCCTGGACATGTACTGGCTTAAACAGGGGGACACGTCTGGCACTGAAGGATCTGAGTGCCTGGCGGTGTAGTGCGTTACTGGTGGTAGCCTTTGTTAGGTTGGTCCCAGCTCTCTGCAGGTCATTCATTAGGGGTGAGATCTTGTGTGGAGCCCCAGATGGAGGGAGATTATCAGTGGTCTTGTATGTCTTCAATTTTCTAATTATTACTCCCACAGTTGATTTCTTCATACCAAGCTGATTGCCTATTGAAGATTCAGTCTTCCCAGCCTGGTGCAGGGCTACAATTGTGTTTCTGGTGTCCTTCGACAGCTCTGGGGTCTTCACCATAGTGGAGTTCGGAGTGTGACTGTTTGAGGTTGTGGACAGGTGTCTTTGATACTGATAAGTTCAAACAGGCGCCATTACTACAGGTAATGAGTGGAGGACAGAGGAGCCTCTTAACCCCTTCCCGACATTGGGCATATGCATACGCCCTAGCGGGAAGTGACTTCCCGCAAATGGACGTATGCATACGCCCGGGCGACCTCGCGGGCTTGCGGGCGAGCCGCGCGCGATCGCGACATGGAACCAGCGGTAAATTACCGCTGGCTTCATGCCCCATCACCCCGGCGGAGTGAGCTCCGGCCAGGGGTGAAATACGCATCATTACCGCAGCCTGTCATGGCCGCAATAATGAAGGCGCAGGCCGGAGGAGCGAGCTCCCTCTGCCTACGATCGGCGAGGCAGCGGCAGAGATGCCGCTCGCCGTCTCCTACCGGACTCCCCGGATGCTTTCTGAAAGCATCCGGGTAGTCTGGTGACATCACCATGCCCACAATGCACACATAAAAGTGTTTTTATTGTGTAAAAGCAGTAAAACATAAAAAAAAATAATTGGGTATCGCTGTAATCGTATCGACCTGCTGAGTAATACTAACATGTCAGCTATACTGCACGGTGACCGCTGTAAAAAATAAAAAACACTACCAGGAATGTTGTATTTTGTTCAAAATGCCTCACAAAAACCTTAATAAAAAGTGATCAAAGCGGCATATGCCCCCCATATTGGTACTAATAAAAACATCAACTCATCCCACAAAAAACAAGCCCATAATCAGCTCCGTATACAGAAAACTGAAAATGTTATGGCTATCAGAACAGGACAACATAAAAATGCAATTTTTTATAGACCTATTTCTATTGTGTAAAAGTAATAAAACATAAAAAAAATCTATATCATTGCAATTGTACCGACCCCCATAGTAAAGATATCCTGTCATTTATACTGCACGGCGAACGCTGTAAAATTGAAGCCCAAAAACCAATGGTAGAATTGCGTTTTCCCCTCATTTTTATTGCCCATTGCTAAAAAATATATATTTGTAACACCTGTGCACCCTAAATGCACAATACACCACTAGATGAGATCTATGAATCCAAAATGGGGCGGCTTCTGGAAGGTTTCACCTGTTCTGGTACTTTGGGGGCTTTGTAAATGCGACATGGCCCCACCAAAATCTGCGTTCCAAAAGCCAAGTAACACTCCCTCCCTTATACGCCCCGCCATGCGCCCAAACAGCAGTTTACACCCACATGTAGGGTATTGCCGAACTTTGAAGAAATTGCGTAACAACGTTTTGGGTCCTTTTTTTACCAGGATTCCTTGTAAAAATTAAACATTTTCAGCTAAAATTGCAGATTATTGGAAAAAAAAAATTATTTCATTTTCACAGCCTAACGCTAAAAAATTTTGTGAAACACCTGTGGGGTCGATATACTCACTACACCCCTGTATATATTCCTTAAGGGGTGTAGTTTCCAATATGGGGCATTTATTAAGTTTTAGCACCTTAGGGTGTCCGCAAACCTGAAATGGCGCCTAAATAAATTCGTAATGAAAATGAGAGCCCAGAGTCCGGTAGGTGCTTCTCCTGTTCTGGGGCTTGTGGTTGAGCCAAATAGTGCACTAGGGCCACATATGGGATATCTCTGAAAACGCCAGAATCTGGGAAATCAATATTAAGTTGCATTTCCCTGATCACATTTACCGTATTCTTGTGAATAATGTATAAAAATTGAAAATCTGCAAAAAAAAGTGAAATTTTGAAATTTCACTTCCACTTTGCTTTAATTCCTGTGAAACACCTAATGGGTTAATAAACTTCCTAAATGCTGTTTTGAATACTTTAAGGGGTGTAGTTTCTTAGATGAGGTCATTTATGGGGGTATCTAACATACAGGTCAATCAAAGTCACGTTAGAACTAGACGGGTCCCTAAAAAATGTATATTGCAAATTTTCTTGAAAATTTGAAAATTACTACTAAATTTCTAAGCCCCCTAATGTCGTAAAAAAAAAAAAAAGACATTTAAAAAATGATGCCAAACTACAGCAGACATATGGTAGATGCTAGTTATAAACTATTTTGAGTGGAATATCTATCTGTCTTACATGCAGAAATTTTTGAAGTTTGAAATTGGTACATTTTTCAAATTTTTCACGATACTTTGATATTTTTCACAAATAAACAAGCATTTTTTGGACCAAAATTTCTTACTATCTTAAAGCACAATGTGTCACGAGAAAACAATCTCTGAATCACATGGATAGGTTAAAGTGTCAAAAAGTTATTCTCACATAAAGTGACACATGACAGATTTCAAAAATAGGACTCTGTCAGAGAGGCCAAAACTGGCTCCGGCGGTAAGGGGTTAAAGAAGAAGTCACAGGTCTGTGAGATCCAGAAATGTTGCTTGTTTGTAGGTGACCAAATACTTATTTTCCACCCTAATGTGCAAATAAATTCTCTCCAAATAAGACAATGTGATTTTCTGGATTTGTTTTCTCATTTTGTCTCTTATAGTTGAGGTCGACCTATGATGTCAATTACAGGCCTCTCATCTTTTTAAGTGGGAGTACTTGCACAATTGGTGGCTGACTAAATACTTTTTTCCTCACTGTATAAAATTGCCAAAATGAAGGAGCAATGCTATACTGTATATTAACATCCATTGGTGTTTTTACCATAAAATAACACAGGAGTCAATTCTTTGATGACAAGATCCATTTATTATGGTTATAACAAACAACTCTCATGTAAACATGTACACTTGCATATTTAGGTGTTATGTTTGTACTGCCATCATGTGACTTCAAATGTGATATAAGTGAACATGTATGCTTGCTAACTTCAATAAAAGAATATTAAAAAAAAAATTCTTCCTGACTCTAAATCTGGTAATCAGAATAAATCCCTGAATCATGTCCCATCTCCGTAGCCAGTGTCCATAACCTGTAATATTATATTTTCAATAAAAAAAATCCTTCCTGAACTTGTTTGATAAATCCATCATCACAACCTCTTATGGCAGTGAGTTCACTAGTGTCACTGCTCTTACAGTAAAGCATCCGTGTCTGTACTGATGGTGAAAACTTTTTTTCTTTAGGATGTAGAGGACGCCCCCGTGCAATGGTTACACGTAGAGGTGTAACAAGATAATGAGAGTTTTCTATATTGTTTAGTCACATACACTACTCACAAAAGATTAGGGATATTTGGGTTTTTCTTGAAATTTCAGGATTAACATAAAATTTCTTGACTTTTTTTTAAAATTAACTAAATGAGACCATCTCTTAATGTTAGATGCACATGTCCAACTATCCAATGTTTCAGTACTGTCTGCACAACTTGCTGATATCTAACAAGAAACTTATGAACGACATGTATGAACGTTGACGTTGACAGGCCAGTTCTAAATAGCTTTAAGGCAGTATAGAATGCACCAGAATGTATGAAGCTGTTCTTCTGCAGGTCATACATACAGGACAGTGTAGAGCCAATACCACAAGTCTGGCTCAGGCACCACCTTTACCCTGGTCTGGCTGTTTTAACTGCTCTGCGCCAAAGTTTGGCGTCAAAGAATCATAAATGTGTCTACTTCTATGAATGTGGTACGACACCCCCAGGACATCCCAAATCTTTGGCGCATTAAAAAGTGTCGCTGTTGTGCTATCTCGCCCAAGTTTGGAGATCAGAGATACAGAGAGACTGGAAGAGTCACAGAAAGACAAAGAAGTGGACGTCCTTCACACACTAATAACTGCTTTATCGTAAACAATGCCCCGTGGAACCGGATGATGAATGCCACACAACTCCAGGCATATTTAAGGGAGGTGAAAGGCACCAAGTGTCACATCAGACCATTTATAACTGTTTACATCAGCGTTGTCTGTATACTAGGCGAGCGGAAAGGTTACCTGACCAGTACCTGACCTGCAGATGTATAGCGCTCTCCTTGACATCTCCAGAATCGTTGATGGCCATGATTTCTGCTCAGAGCGATTCAACTTTTATCACTGAACAGTCCCAAGGACCATTGGTCCATCGTCAATGCAAGACGATGATGCATGTGTCTGGTGGTATGGTCAGGTCTGCCTGTGCCTGGTGGTGTGGTCAGGTCATCTAGCACACAGACCATGCTGATGTAAACGGTTACAAATGATCTGATGTGACATTTGGTTGCTTCTCACCTCACTTAAATATGCTTGGAGTTGTGCGGCATTCATCATCCGGTTCCGCAGGACATTGGTTACAATGAAGCAGTCATCAGTCTGTGATGTAGCTAAATGACGTCCACTTCTTTGTCTTTCTGTGACTCTTCCAGTCTCTCTGTATCTCTGATAAAAACCCGCTGGTGACACTCTGTGACACACTTAGCTCAGTGGCCACTCCCATCTGAAAGCATCCTGCTTGAAGCCTTACCGTGTTGAGGTACTGTTGATCAATTGTAAGGTGTTCTCTTGCTCTCATCATGTCAAAATGAGGAGGACTGTTTAAATCCCACATAACCATTTAGCCGTCTTTTTTCAACCTGAAGTATGATAACCTGTCGTAGGTTGTACAATCCAACTATTTCTTTAACCAACTCGGTCACCTCCTCTCTACATGCTCTAGCTTACCTATATCCTTCTCATATATTATATAATTATATAATTTGCCCTGGCAGCAGCTGCCTGGCATTTGTCACTAAATTTTAGACTACTGTCAATCAAGAGGCCTAAGTCTTTATCATTGGCAGTTTTCCTCAGGATTGCTCTGCCCAAGCCTCCAACCTAAACAAATCCTTCTGTAATACTTTATTCTCCTCCATTGTGTTGGTTACCTTACAGGGTTTTGTATCAGCTGCAGATATTGTCCTACTCTTGTGGTCAGCTACCTCCATGGCTGTTATGTTTGTCTATCATGATCTGGATTAATATGGAAATGGCCTCTCTCCTGTGTGAGTTCTTTCATGATGATCAAGATTTGATTTCCCAGTAAAACATCTGCCACATTCGGAACATGAAAATGGCTTCTCTCCTGTGTGAGTTCTTTCATGTCGAACAAGATGTGACTTTTGTCTAAAGCTTTTTCCACATTCTGAACATGAGAATGGCCTCTCTCTTCTGTGAGTTCTTTTGTGTTCTTCAAGAGTTGCTTTCTGAGTAAAACATTTGCCACATTCTGAACAGGAAAATGGCTTCTCTCCTGTGTGAATTCTTTCATGTTGAACAAGAGTTGATTTCTCAGTAAAACATTTGTCACATTCTGAACATGAAAATGGCTTCTCTCCTGTGTGAGTTCTTTCGTGATTCTCAAGATTTGATTTAACAGTAAAAGATTTGCCACATTCTGAACATGAAAATGGCCTCTCTCCTGTGTGAGTTCTTTCATGTTCCTCAAGAGTTGATTTCTGAGTAAAACATCTGCCACATTCTGAACATGAAAATGGCTTCTCTCCAGTGTGAATTTTTTCATGTTTCTCAAGACTTGATTTCTGAGTAAAACATTTGCCACATTCTGAACATGGATATGGCTTCTCTCCTGTGTGAGTTCTTTCATGTCGAACAAGATGTGACTTTTGACTAAAGCTTTTTCCACATTCTGAACATGAAAATGGCCTCTCTCTTGTGTGAGTTCTTTCGTGTTCTTCAAGAGATGCTTTCTGAGTAAAACATTTGCCACATTCTGAGCATGAAAATTGCTTCTCTCCTGTGCGACACTGATGTTCTATACCCCTTCTGTGACTTTTAGTTTTTTCAACAGTCTGTGGTGCCTCAGAATATAGAACCTGCTTCATATAATCAGATGACAGATCTTTGGAGGGAAGGACTGAGGGTATGTCTGGATAAATAGCATGCCCTTCATATGTATTTTGTGTGATACTGCCATCTGCTCTAAAATCTGATATCATAAATCCTTTTGAGCTCCTGGTACAGTCACCTGCCAAAATAAAACAGATTTAATTATTTTTTTTTATAAATATAACCTTAAAAGTTATATTGATATTTTGTTAAATTTCTATTTAAGAATATCCATACAAATTGCAGAGCAAGGCCAATGGTGGCAAAACAGTAGCTCTCCGAGTAAGATTGTGATGTTAGGCCATTGGGATGTGTTTTTGTAGTTTTACACCTCTGTGTTGAAGCCAGCATCTACACAGGTATCAGTCATGCATCAGTGTGCCTGTCACTGCTACATCCAGTAAATACCCAGTGGAGAATTATAAAGGGGCCTGTGAGTCAGTGTTATGTGGTGGTGTCTCGCTCACGCTCTCCCCAACAGCTACATGCTCTCCAGCACAGAGCAGTGCAGGGGCAGGATGGTCATGTATGAAGCAGTCATGGATTTCGGGCCAGTGTAAGGTTGAATTATCCCAGGCACATTTTAAGTTTTATTTCATTTTTTTAAAACAAAACTGGGAGCGGGTAAACCTCTCTCCACCCCCAAAAAAACAAAACAAACAATGGATCAAAAAACTGCATGTTCACACCTCATTTCACTCAAATACAGACCTGGAGGCTCTCCTGGTGGACTCCTGGAATTTAACTGCCCTCCTGCACACTAAGATACCACAGCTATCCTGAAACATAAAGCAATCCATCCTGATGAGGGATACCATCATAGCATGGAGAGCTTGTCGACGAATTTTCAGACTACCAGCTATGCTAAGTAAGCACGTCTTTTATTGGACAACCTGAATTTCAACTTAGTCGGGGAAATAGCTATCTAGAGGAGTGGCAGGGAAAAGGCAAACATTTATATGACAACTCCCAGAAAAAAATATATGTAATTTTCGACCTTCCAAGCTAGGTACAATATTCCGGACTCTCACTTCCTCACTTTTCACCAAATAATACGTGTTCTGAGGGGAAGGGTATTAAACGTAAAATTAGAATTCAGTCTTTCTGATGAGATCATTGGACCCGTTTCCTTTAAACACACTATCGACAAACTATGCAAAATTAAGGATACCTGACATTTGTGATTAGAATGAAAAACTCTTCTCAAAGTGGGATAAAATCTTTCCAGACATGGGGAATCCACATCTGGCTTTGGAAGGGTGGAATAAGATTTGCAAAACGGTGGTAAATGAAAAATGGCAGAAATCTCATTTCTGCTTTCTTCACCAAGCTATATACAGTGCCTTGCGAAGGTATTCGTCCCCTTTGAACTTTTCTACCTTTTGCCACATTTCAGGCTTCAAACATAAAGATATAAAATTTCAATTTGTTGGTGAAGAATCAACAAGTGGGACACAATTGTAAAGTGGAACAAAGTGTATTGGTTATTTTAAACTTTTGTAAAAAAATAAAAAACTGAAAAGTCGGGCGTGGAATATTATTTGGCCCCTTTACTTTCAGTGCAGCAAACTCACTCCAGAAGTTCAGTGAGGATCTCTGAATTATCCAATGTTGTCCTAAATGACTGATGATGATAAATATAACCCATGTGTGTGTAATCAAGTCTCTGTATAAATGCACCTGCTCTGTGATAGTCTCAGGGTTCTGTTTAAAGCGCAAAGAGCATCATGAAGACCAAGGAACACACCAGGCAGGTCTGTGATACTGTTGTGGAGAAGTTTAAAGCCGCATATCATATTGCTGGCAGCGAAACGTTGTCTTTTGTGTAGGTGGCTAGATAGGAATTTGCCCACATTACAAGAAATATGGGTACAGGTCAAAAACTACCTATATATGGAACAACTAGAGACAGAATTAGCAAAAAAAATACCAAAACTGAAGGCCTTTTCCATAAATGGGATCCTTTCCTGGAAATGTTCCTCAAAAAAGAGGAGCTTGACCGGGTTATAATCTCCTTCCGTAATATCAAATGGTACTTGGAAAATGAGTTAGCAGACACCTTAGGGAGCTTTAAATGATAAAATATGAAGATGGTGGTCTACCTCACTACTCTGTTGAGGCGGCAAAGGAAACTATTATACCTGGAGAGCACCAGTATAGACAGTTATCTAATATAGCTTCCATTTACATTATTATTAGGGTATGGCCACCTTCTGTATATGGCATAAATCGTTCCTTCACCAGAAAGAACACTGAGGCTCTGGAAGATTATAGGACAGGGGAACACTTTTTTATACAGCAATGACTAATAAAAATCTAAATGGAATTGTTTTTTTTTAAATTTGAGAACGAACACACACAGACACAGACACAGACACACACAGACACACACAGACAGACACAGACAGACACAGACAGACACACACACACACACAAACTGAGCAGAAGAATTAAAACCAGATTTAATGAGAATTGAACTAAAAGTAAATACTAACCAAATCTTTGCCTACAAACAATAACATACCTCCATATTCCTAAACCTTCTTGAATACCTCCTACCACTTACACTAGGAAATGGTCTCCTTGTCTCTCTACCATATCCTAACATCTTACCCCACTGCTGACCTCCTTCACAGAACTAAGACCTTCCCCTCAAATGACAGGGACCACCTACTCATGCTCTATCTATACTATTTCTGCTACTCCTTGTTGCTGGGGACATATATCCTAATTCCAGGCCCTGTTAGAATATCTCCAATATTATATCACCCTTCTCTTATTGATCACCCACCACACATTTCTGCTACCCATTAAACCTCAGACCAATTCTCCTGACCATTTCTACCCCGTCCTCTCTCCGCAGCTCTTTGGAATACACAGTTTGTGTGTAACAAGCTTAACTTCATTCACAAACTATTTATTTCACATAACCTATCCTTACTGGATTTTAAAGAATCTTGGCTGATGCCCTCCTACACAATGTCCCCTGCTGCACTCTCTTATGGTGCCCTTCAATTTACTCATGCTCCCCTCCCCAGCAAAAAAACATGGTGGAGGTGTTGGCCTTCCCGGTTCATATCTTTTCCTTTGTTCCAAATCCACCTCTACCTTCCCTCCCTCTTCCTTCCTTTGAGGTGCTCTCTGTCCGCATGAGGAGCGGAAGTGTCTTCTCTTCATCTAACCTCAAACTGGCCATCACCTACCTACCACCATGCCCTCCAACTGATTTTTTTGATATTTTCATCACTTGGCTACTGCACTGTATATCCATTGACATTACCAATATCATCATGGGAGACATCAACATCCTTATTGACTGGAACCATTCAGCTTCCACCAAACTCTTATCACTTTCCTTCTCCTTCCACCTCTCACAGTGGTCCTCTACTGCCACTCACAAAGAGTGGCACGTGTCGGACCTTGTTTTCACCTGCTTCTGCCTCCTATCTATCTTCATCTCAATTGTTTCCATATCAGACCATAATCTTCTTTCTTTTCCGTCTTCCCCTCACTCCGGTTAAAAAACTGGTGCACCCTAATACGTACCTCCTATGTCTTCATACTCAAACTCTTTCCGGCTCTCTTCTACCTCTCTGTACCATGTTGTAACTTCACAATACTGACACCACCACATTGTACAAACCTCAGATCTCGGTTGCCGTTCTCACTCTCAATAGAACTTGCTGAATTAGTAGTCAACCCTGGCACACATTGCTGACAAAAAACTAGCATTTCCAGAGCTGCAGAGCAGTCGTATGAGAAAATGCATCCACAGACGACTCATCCATACAAACACTCCTTCAAGTCTGCGCTCACTTCTGCCAAGCAGGACTACTTTACCCCTCTCACATCTTCTCTGTGTCACGACAATAGACAATTATTTAACAACTTCATTTCCCTGCTCCGTCCCCTGGTGCCACTTACATCTCTCTTACCTCAGCTGAAGATTTTGTCACGCTTCAAAAGTGAGGTTGGCAACAGAGAATTTCCGCCTTCAGTCCTTATAACCCAACTATGTTTCTGCACGAGGCTTTTCTCCCATCACCTGCTTTGCCACATCACTCATGACAAGCCTTCTATCCTACTCTCCAAATCCCACCTCACTACCTGGCCTCTCGACCCAGTCACATTCTAAATTATCACTAACCTTAATACTAAACCTCTGATTACAAAACAACCTGCTAATAATCAAGACTTTATATTATACCTCATTAAATAAAACCTACATTATTATCAAGTTATCATACTCATTTTCTGTTCACTTATTTAAAAATCACTAAAGGAGTCCACAGAGCAGAGGAGAGACTGACTGTGAGCTCAGCTGAGCAATTAGATTAATAGCTGCCTAAAGTCAATGGAGAGGGGAAAAGAGGAGGATGAAGAAGCAGATAACTATCTACTATGATGTTTACCACACACCATAAACAGAAGAAAGCCTGCTCCCCTAACACATACACACACTCAGAGGCAGCAGCCTGGAGGATATGAGACAGCAATAAGAAGCAGTGTAAGCTGTGAATCCAGCACTATAGTGAAATAATACAATCACTATAAAGCCAGCACCATCTCTGTGTGTCTTCTGCTTCTTCTCCTATACCCCCTTCTCTCTCCATAGACTTCTATGGGAAGCTGTAACCTAATTGCACAGTGATGGTTAAAAGTCCATCTCCTCTCTGCTCTATAGAATCAATTACTGAATGTCTGACAAGTTAAAGATGTAGGATTGGGGAAGGAAAGGAGTCTGATTTATTTGTGGAAAAAATTTATTTTCTCTAATAAGATATGTTTTAGAGTTTCCTATTTTTGCTTGTAATATTGATCTATGGAAAGTTGTTTATAAATCAGGGGTACACTCTATGAGACTTGTATTTAGCTATTTCTATTACCTGGAAATGTGAGGGGCTGCTGATCCTCCATCTTGACATCCTGGTGCAGATCCTCCATCTTGACGTCCTTGTACATATCTTCCATCTCGACATCCTTGTACAGAGCCTTGTGTTCTTCTGGATACTTCAAGACCTCCATGGAGAAATAGACAGTGATGTCCTGACACCTTATAGGAACCTGACACACACAAAGATACAGTCATCACCCAGAACCCTCCAGTGGTGTTATTGTATAATCTCCCAGCAGTTTTAATTTTCCAGTAAACTGAAAGAGTGTCTCTAGGGTGAGGCTTAAAGTGGTTGTCTTACTACAAGGATTTCTTTTCATGTTAAAGATCTTGCAAAAACAAGTCATGGTGCAATATATGTCCATTTACTATGAGCTACCAGTCAGGGCTGTGGAGTCGGTAAGCCAAAGCTCCGACTCCAACTCTGACTCCTCAATTTTCCTGACACCGACTCCGAATCCTGACTCCCTAATACATGGCACATGTCTAAGTGATAACTTTACTGTAGTAAAATGGTAACATCAGGCTTTTTATCACCTTATGGTACAATAATCAAGCTATTTAAGTAGAAATTATACTGACAAGTAAAATGGTAAGAATGTTTTTTTTGTCATTCAAAGAAGCTTTATTAAGATAACAAATACGATGGTACAAGCATGCATGGTAGGAGAAACATAACTATATAAACTCAAGCCAAAAACCAGGAGTATGTATTATCAAAAGAGTCCATGCTGTGGAAGGAATAAGCAATCTGGATCAACAACTAGTTAGAATGTAAAACCATTTACCTGTATCATTACTTGCCAAGACTAAACAGATCACAGGTAGAATGATAGGAAAGACACTGAAATATAGGGGAGCCGAGCTTCTAAAAGAATCCCTGGCGCCTCAGCATCAGAAATAATATTGTGGATAGATAGGGGAAGTCTCAGCTAGGTCATTAGATTACTATTGGAATAGATCCTCCAAAAAGCTACCTAAGTTGCCTATGATAAAAGGAACCATCAAAGAAAAAGGAAATAATCTAACTAGAAGGAGAGGAAGGAAAAGCCGGTCCCTATCAATAACCCCCCGCCACGCGCCCCACTGCCCAATTCGGTCACAGACAGGGATCACTGAACCACACGATAGTGATCTGACTTGCAAAAGGCAAACCAGTCCTCCCAGATCTGAAGAAAATGCAATGCGTCATCTTGTGTATCACTCCGTATCTTCTCCCACCTGCAAATTCTATGAACCTCTGCAAACCAGTCCGTAATAGAGGGGCAGGTGAACGATCGCCGTAATCTAGGGATTATTGCCTTGGCAGCATTCAGAGAGATCCCTGGACAGCACAGAAAAGCAGCACAACCGGATCATTATATAGATTTTCCCCATTTATCAGGCTAATAGGACGGATTAGCCCGCCCCAAAAAGTCTGCAGAGACTCACATCCCCACCAAATGTGAAGCATTGTCCCTTCATCCTTATGGCAATGCCAACAAGTGCTGGGGTCAGAGGGGTACAGAGGGTGGAGCAGGGATGGCAGCCTGTACCAACGGGAAAGGATTTTAAAGTTTAGCTCTTGCACTTTAATAGAGATAATCATCCCCGTGATTGAGCAAATACGTTGCTCCATTCTTCACTGGAGAATTCCCTAGATAGTTCTTTTTCCCATGCCTTTTGATAAGCAAACTTAGTGGTATCTCCAGGTCGGATTAAAAGACCATAAATCTTTGAAAGCATATGTTGGGAGTGAGATGCCTGTAGACACCAGCTCTCGAAAACAGAGGGAGCCCTACCAAAGGACAGAGATTGCTCATAGGCGGAGCAAACACTACGCAGCCGATAGTAGTGCAGCCTGGAGAACTTCTCACACTGGGGAACAGCACCTAAGACAGAGAATGGCTTAAGGATACCCCCCATGTATGCATCCCTCATCATAGAAAACCCCCTGTCCTCACCCAGACCCAATAATGGGGATCTTAGGGCCTCGGGCAAACTCGGATTCCCCGAGATGGGAGTGAGCGGGCCTCCTACCCGGAATATATGCAGGGATGAGGGAAACGCCCTGCAAGCAAGTATTATATTTTGCAAAATGAGGGGGGTCAAGGCGAGGGACCTTTTGGGTAACAGACTCGAAGGAAGCCAAGTGATGGCAGCAGTAGGGGAACCAAACATGGCATGCTCAAATTGGACCCATAACTTAGTGTCAGCATTGTGGAAGCCGTCCAGGATCCTCACCGCCATAGCAGCCAGAAAGTATTTTAAGAAATTTGGCAGAGATAGGCTCCGTTCATCTTGAGGGGTCATCAGTATAGTTTTGGATATTCTTTGGTGCTTCTGTGCCCAGACAAAATGCATGACCTGCCTATTCAAAGAGAGGAGGAAGGACTTTGGGAGCACAATCGGGACCGTTTGGAATAAGTAAAGCAGACGGGGCAGAACACTCATTTTTAGAATATTAATGCGACCTATCCCAGAGAACTCTTTTTTATTCCACCTGGAGAAGTCTGCCTGAATGAGACTGAGCAGGGGGAGAAATTAAAATCTAAAAAATTTTTAAGATCCAATGGAATGTGCACCCCCAATTTTTGATGGAGGATGTGTCCCAGGCGAAAGATTAAGAGACCTTCAATCGGGCGACCTCCTCCACCAGGAGAGTTAGATTCAACGCCACGCTGTTTGTCATTTTGACCTTATGATTACTAAATTTCCCAAAAGTACTGAGAGTCTGAAGAATAGATGGGGGGGAGGAGAGAGATAAAGGGTTCAGTAATATAAAGAAGCAAGTCGTCCGCAAACGCAGAGCATTTAACGTGGTGGCTGCCGCACTTAATCCCTTTAATAAGGTATTGGCCCTGATATCTTGGAGTAGGTGCTCCATTACTAGAGCATACAGAAGTGGGGAAAGAGGAAAACCCTGCCTGGTACCATTGCGGATAGGGAGCGGAACAGAGAGCGGGCCATTGACCCGGATTTGAGCCTGCGGAGAATTGTTTAGCACCTGTATCTTTGTAAGAAGAGTTGGACCTATTCCAAAATTTGAGAGGACCGCAGAGAGGAAGGTCCAGTCCACCCGGTCGAAAGCCTTCTCGGCATCTAAAGAGAGTAAGAAGCACGGAATTTTAGAGCGGTGCACATGATCGATCAGGCTGCAGGTCTTCAGGGTATTATCTCTTGCCTCTCTCGTAGGGACAAAGCCTACCTGATCGAGATGGCTAAGGCTGCCTAGCAGTGGATTAAGCCGCAATGCAATCAGTTTTGCAAATATCTTAGCATCGGTGTTAATGAGAGATATCGATCGATAGCTGACATAGGGCTGGTTCCTTCCCCTCCTTTGGGATGACCGTTATATGGGCTTTTTAGAATTCCTGATAAAAGGGCAACTCATTAGAAACTGAAATAAAGGCGTCCAGGAGTGGGGGGAAAGCTCTTCTCTTAGGATCCTGTAAAATTTGGCAGTAAAGCCATCTGGCCCCGGACTCTTCCCTACTGGGAGGGAAGCAATAGCCACCTGAATTTCCGCTTGCGAAAAGGGTTCCTCCAGGGATTCTATAACATCCGAGGAGAGATGGGGAAGAGCTGTATTTTGCAGGTACGCATGCAAAGCAACAGCATGTGGCCCCGTATGGTTCGATTGGATGGGTTTGGGCAAGTTATAAAGGTTAGAGTAAAAGTCGTGGCAGATACTTAGTATGTCTTGCGTCAGATGCATTAGCTGACCATTCGGAGCTTTAATCTGAGGGACAAATAAAGAAGCTCTCTTCTCTCGCAGTGAATGAGCCAAATATCTACCGGGCTTGTTACTCCACTCATAGGACACAGCTTCACGGATTTGCCGATAGCGCTTATCTTTCCTCCCCATAAGCGCAAGAATCTCATGTCGCAACTGGGTCAAAAGTCTAAGATCAGAATCCGACCCAGAGGCTTTGTGAGACAACTCACCTACGTGAAGATCCGCAAGCAATGATCGGAGTTTACTAGCAGCCTCTCGCTTCAATCGAGCTCCATGTTTTATTACGACGCCCCACAAAATACATTTCAGCGGCCCCCATTGAATCTGAGGCGTAGTACAGTCCTCCCTATGGTGAACCTGAAACTCCTGGATGCTAACCTGGAGCTCTCGTAGGCAAAGAGCGTCCTGCAGGAGCGTCTCATTAAGCCTCCAGGCAAACGGCGGGTGCTGAAAATGTGTGAGATTGAGGTTATAATGGACTGGAGCATGGTCAGAGTGAAGTCTGACATCAATCTTAGCATCTACTGCATGCGAGAGAAGAGAGTGCTGGAGAAGAACATAATCAATGCGACTATATGACTGATGTGGGTTGGAGAAAAAAGTGTAGTCTCTTTACTCCTGGATGCATCAGTCGCCATACATCCGAAAGCTGCATACCGTGCAACATTCCCTTAAGTTTATTAGTAACACGGAGGGAAACGGAGGAGCGCCCCGTGGATGAGTCTAAAGAGGGTTGGAGAGTGAGATTCAAGTCACCACAGAGGATTATTTGTCCCTGAGCAAAGCAAGTTAAATCGTCCAACACTTTATCAAAAAAGGAGATTTGGTTACTGTTAGGGACATATATGTCGGCAATAGTATATACGTGCCCTTGGAGATTACATTTTATAAAGACTGTTCTTGCATCAGCATCAGAGTAGACATCTATAACCGAAAGATGTAGGGATTTATGAATCAAAATGGCTACTCCCTTTTTTTTTGCAAGGGATTGCTGCTATGTTACCAGGAAGGATAGTATCTACTCTTCAGAACCCCATGGGATTGTAACAAGTGCGTTTCCAGGAGACATACAATGTGGGACCGTGACTTGTGAAGATGATATAACATCTGTGACTGTTTGTCATGTTGATAAAGCCCTTAGCATTAAGGGACATGTGTTAACAATGACATAAGTGTTAACAATGTCCGCCTGAGATAGAAACGAGGACAGCTACATTAAAAAAAAAAAATTCTCAGGACATGGAAAAGAGCAGAGTCCAGAAAGGACCCAGGGGGGATATAAAATAGGAGGGGGGAAGAGAAAGAAAGAAAGAAAAAAAAAAAAAAAAGGGAAAGGAGAGGAGGAGGGGGAGGAGACAAGAGAGTGGACATTTCACAGAGAAACTTAACAGTCTCCTTCAGATCACAGTGGGCCAGCTAGGTCAGCATAAAAACAACAAGAAGAATGGCACTCCACAGAGAGACAGTCAGCGTGGAGAACCAGAGTGCCGACCGGACTCCTCTGTCATGTTCCGGCGTTGGCTTGGGCGTTACGTCTTTGGCGAGGCTGTAGAAGCCAGATAGCGGACCATCCGCCTCTTAGTAGGGGAAACGACCAGCGAGTCTGGATCGACTGCAGTTAGCCAGTCTGGAAGTTCAACTGGAGGAAGGCCTAGGGCTGTTATGAACGCCGGAAGGTCAGCAGGAGAACGGAAGGTCACCAGAGAGTCTCCTAGTCGGACTTGAAGGGCGAATGGGAAGCCCCACGGTATAGTATGTGCCTCTCCTGGAGCATGGCAAGTAAGGGCTTAAGAGCAGAAAGCATATGCAAGGTTTTCCTACTCAGGTCAGAGAAGAGACCAATTTTGGTATTTTCGTACATGACAGTCTGCATGATGCGAGCTTTACGCAAAATCTCCTTTTTAACATTGTAATGGGGGATTCTACATATGACATCTCTCGCTCGTGTTGGATCCTGACTGTGGACGAAGAGCTCCATGGGCAGGGTTAAATTCTATAAAGGTATCAAGTGGTCTGCCCAAAACATAGTTGAAGATCTTGGGACACTGTAGGAATGAGACCAGAGGTACGGATCTCTTCAGGGAGGCCACGCAACCTGATGTTGCACCTGTTGCGGTCATCGAGCTGAGCCGCTAGTTGGTTCTGACACTAAAGTTGAGAAGCAAGTGATGTCTGAAGTGCACTTATTGCCATATTTGTGGAGTCTTGGGCTTTCTCCAAGTGCTGACACTGATGTTCAAGCTCAGCCACCGCTGATTTGACCGGTTGCAGATCCTTGCTCCAAGCTTGCTTAACATCTTGGCCTAGTTGCAGCATGTCTGCTTTAGATGGTAGAAGCGACAGCAAGGCCTGAAGCTCCGGGTGAGCAGCCAAGGCCTGGAGTGATCTGCGGGTTGAGGTAGGCTCGGAAGGCCACTGCGGATCCCCAGAGGGACCGGGGTAGGTGTTGGAACCGGCACAGTAGGACTTGAATGAAGGAGGTTAGGGCTACTTCCCCATGTGGGAGTGCCTGGGTTTGAGACCCATCCGCCGTACTGGGTGGCTGGGGACTGGTGGGCTATATGCTGGGCGCAAGTATCCATCCTTTGTGCTGTGGGTATTAAAATGGGTTCTTCAGCTGTGTTCAGTAGGGACCTGACCCTCAGGAGGAAATGGGCAAGACCCTGGTAACGGCCATAGATGGTGGAGAGCCCGGAGACAAGGGCGCTGTTAAATGTTGGGTGGCACGCACGACATGCACATCTGGTGGTACTGTAGCAGTCAGTCCTAACGGAGTGGAGCTCAGGCTCATCCCATTCTCATGCGGTGTATATGCAGAAGAGGGCTGGTGCTGCTTCTCACTCCTAGCATTCCAGTGCAGAGTTCCAGGCTGCGTGGTCAATGAAGAGGGACCACATCTCTTAATACGACACTGTGGAGCTCCCTGAACTGCTGTGTGTAGGGGGGTCACCTCTCTTCACTTGGAGATCTACAAGAGGGTGTTCTGCAGCCCAATTTGTCGAGATTTCCATCCCTGAGACTTGGTCTCCCCCTGCATCCCGTATATCCGTCTCATCTGCCATTGCCCCCCCTTGAATGGATATGAGCCGCGTGTCCCCCAGACATTTGCAGTGCCGTCTTGGGTGATGCAGGACTTATAGGGCCTATTAAATATTCAGGCTGAGCTCAGCTGTGAAGCGGGGGTGAGGGCTGTAATGGTGGTCGCACCGCCACACGGTCATGCAAGATGGCGTCGTGAGCCACCGGCGCTGAGCCGGGATCCCGCCGCATCTGCACAGGGCTCCAGGGTAATATCGCTGAATGGCTCGGAGGCAGGCACAGATCTCTGTCCTGTGTAGAGGGTGCCTGTGGGCTACGCGGAGTCAGAGCTGGAACCGCGGACTCGCACTGTACCGAGAGGACGGCACACGCCCGGCAACCCAGTGATGACCCCGGAAACGTTTAGTTCTGCCGATTCTTGTCATGTAACTGCATTGTTATTGTTTTGCTCATAAAAATAAAAAATGTGGCTTTCAGCTCTGCCTGAATCCTTCTGGGCTCTAGATCAGATTCAAGCATGTCTTTACCAAAATCTGATCCCAGGTCTCTGCTACACGTTCCCAATGTTGGTGCATATTGGATCTGGGAATGAATACAGCTTTTTCTTCGACTCTACCCTCAAGTGTTGGATTGAGTTGAAGTCTGGGGACTATGGAGATCAACACATTGATCCCTTCCTTCGCCAACCTTGATGTCTGCTTCAGGTCGTTGTCCTGCTGGACACTATGTCATCTTTTACATACCCATAGTACTCGAGTGTATGAAGTAACTCATCTTGTAGGACACTCGCATATAGCTCAGCGTTGAGGTCACCATCGATCCTCGTACGTATCCAACATCTTTGGCTGTGCAACGACCACATATCATCAAGCTTCCTCCACCGAACCTGACAGTTCCTCCATCTCTCGCTCCGTTCACCCCTTTTCCCTTGATTCTTCCAAACATATTTGGCCCAATCGGAGCCCGGTCTATTGACTTTCATCTCATAGCTCAAATCCCCCGATTCCAATCTTCCATGTTTCGTCCTTGTCTGTAAACTCTTTGTCGACGCTTCTTATGATGAGATTGAAGTCAAGGCTTCTTCACCTTTTTTCGGGCCATCAATCCAGACCTGTGTAATACGTGTTGCATGGTGCTTGCATGGATGTCTGTGATCTCCCTCTTATGAAGCCTACGAGCTGCCTCCACTGTCATGTCTGTTGCATTAGAACTGATCGACCTTGTGATGAGCGACTTGTTGACTGATATTTTGCCTGGACGTCACCTCTTGGCTTCTGAATAGATGGACTTCATTTCATATTCTTCCTGCTGTCAGAGCGTCACATGATGCAGTTTCGCAATTTTCTTGGCCGAGAGACCACTATCGACGAGCTAGATGATGCTGTGTCTTTTCCTGGGAAATCTTCTTCATGGCAACTCAAAACAGTGACCTTTCGCGTGGGAATTAGCCTAATAACACACTGTGCTATTACTTAATGCGAGTGCCTGCAGCAGGTCAGATATGACGTTTTAAATTGTGATTTCTCACCTCTGTCTAGAAGTGTCAGCTGCTGCAGACGGTGTCACGAGGGGGCCTTATTTGTTCTGTGTCCATGAGATTAGGGACGACTGCCCAAGTAGTCGGCTTGGGATCCCTTACTGGAGCTAGTACTTTGCTATAAATATAAGGCTCTCCTGTTAATAGGTGGTGCTCCACCAGACTTGATAATAGAAGAGGAGTTATTCCTTCTTTCAGAAGCAAAAAGGGTTAAATGATGGTTAGAAATCAGGTTTTTAAATAGTGTGTATAGAGGTTAAGAGTTATACATAATAAAAGTTACGTTTTAGTGTTTTACAGATAGAGAACTGATAGAGTTTAAGTTTGCCTATGGCAAAATAGTAAATATAGTGATCAAAAGTCACTCTCTGTTCTCTTGCGATTCCCAATTTTTTGGAGATTATGCGAGATACTGGTTCTTCTCCTGCAACATCAGAAGCACGGGAGAGGGCCTCCGCCTTGACATTTTTCTCGGCTGGACTGAAGTGGATCTTGAAGTCAAAACGGGAGAAAAAGAGGGAGCACCTGGCTTGGCGAGGATTTAAATGTTGGGCCGTCTGGGGGTACTGGAGGTTCTTGTGGTCAGTGAAGATGTCAAATGGGTGTCGAGCTCCCTCCAGTAGATGTCGCCATTCCTCCAGAGCCAATATGATGGCCAACAGTTCCTGATCTCCCATGGCAGAATTACGTTCCGCCGGTGAGAAGGTCTTGGAAAAGAAACCGCATGTGAGCATCTTGTCTTTGGGGCCCGTCTAAATAAGGACCACCCCCGCTCCCACGGACGAGGCATCCACCTCTAGGCAGAAGGGTCTCTCCGGATCAGGACGGACCAAGATAGGTGCGGAGGAAAAAGCAGTCTTCAGTTCGGAGAATGCTTCCTCGGCTGACGGAGGCCAGCATCTCGGATTTGCATTTTTTCTCGGGAGAGCCACGATTGGAGCCACCAGTGTGGAGAAATGGGGAATGAATTGCCGGTGGTAATTGGCGAACCCCAGGAAGCGTTGTATCGCCCGAAGGCCGACAGGTCGTGGCCACTGCTGGATCGTTTATCTGGGTCCATCTGTAGTCTCCAATCGGAGACTACGTACCCGAGGAACGAAGGCTGGCCTGGTAGAACCGACACTTCTCCAGCTTGGCATACAGTTGGTGGTTCCGCAAATGTCGCAGAACCTGGCACACCTGTACCCAATAAGACTGAATGTCTGGAGAAAAAATGAGGATATCATCCAGATATACTATGACGCAGGTGTAAAGCAGGTCCCTGAAGACGACATTGACGAATTCCTGAAATACCGCTAGGGCATTGCATAGCCCAAAGGGCATCACAAGATATTAAAAATGCTCGTCACGAGTATTGAAGGCTGTTTTCCACTCCCCTTCTCGACTTCTGATGAGGTTGTAGGCCCCCCCGTAGGTCCAAATTAGAAAACACCTTCGCTCCCCGGAGTCGATCGAAGAGCTTGGAGATCAGTGGTAGGGGATAGCGATTCTTCACCGTGATTTTGTTTAGTCCTCTGTAATCTATTCATGGACGAAGTGAGCCATCTTTTTTATGTACAAAGAAGAACCCGGCACCGGCTGGAGAGGAGGATTTACGAATAAGACTTTTCTGTAGGTTCTCCTGAATATAAGCCGACATGGCCTGAGTCTCAGATACGGACAGTGGGTAAACCTTTCCCCGCAGAGGGCTGGTACCGGGAAAGAGGTCAATCGGGCAGTCATACAGCCGATGGGGCAGCAGCGTCTCAGCCTGTTTCTCCGAGAATACGTCCCCAAAGTCCTTGTACTCCGCTGGCAGACCTGGCAGAGACTTGAAGGATGACTGTGGAGAAGAGGTGGGCACCGGGCGTGGTGCCACCAAACAGAGATCCTGGCACTCCGATCCCCAACGCAGGACCTCGCCTGTCTTCCAATCAAGCGTAGGGGCGTGACGTTGCAGCCAGGGTAGCCCCAACAGGATCGCCGAGGAAGCACGAGGCAGAACGTGAAAAGAGATTTTCTCCTTGTGCAAGACCCCTACACGGAGGGACACTGGCCGGGTAATGATTTGAATGGAGTCGCTCAGAAGCTCCCCACTGACAGAAGAGATAGGCAGGGGCTTCTCTGGCAGGCGGTAACGGGACACCAAGGAAGCATGAATGAAGTTCCCGGCAGAGCCGGAGTCCAGGAAGGCAGGGACCCGGAGCGATAGACCAGCATCCGTCGTTACCTCCACTGGCAACATCAATCGTGGAGAGGGAGAATTAGCACCTAGGGACGCCTCTCCTACGGCACCTAGGTGCGAGCGTTTCCTGAGCTCTGGGGACGCTGCAGACAGCTTCTGCGGAAATGGTCTGGACTGGCGCAGTAGAGGCAAAGATTCTCCACCCTTCGGCGGGACAGCTCTAAATCTGACAAGTGGGCCCGGTCCACCTGCATGGGTTCCTCGTTGGAGACCTGCAGAAGTGGCAGCGAAGATCTCTGGAACACAGGGGCCAGACAAGGTAGTCGGCGAGGTCGTGCCGAGTCACGTTCCTGCCGAAGCTCCTCCTGTCTCTCCGTGAAACGCACGTCTATGTGAGTGGCCAGGTGGATAAGATGGAAGATCTCTAGTTGCAAGTGCGTCCTTAACTCTGCAGGACAGACCTTTCTTGAATGTGGTGCAGAGGGCGGCGTCGTTTCAGGACAGCTCAGACGCTAGGGTGTGAAACTGGACCGCATAGTCACCTACGGGGAGTCCCCCTGACAAAGGTTCAGGAGCGCCGTCTCGGCAGAAGACGTACGCCCTGACTCCTCAAAAATGCTGCAGAATTCAGAGAGGAAGACCTGTAGGTCCGCTGTCACAGGATCGTTCCGGTCCCAAAGGGGTGGCGCCCAGGCCAGGGCCTTTCCGGATAGCAGGCTAACCACAAACGCCACTCTTGACCTTTCCGTGGAGAACTGGTTGGCCATCAGCTCCACGTGCATGGAGCACTTGGTAATAAAACCTCTGCAAAGCTTCGGGTCCCCGTTGAAATTGGTGGGCAATGGTAGACGAAGCTTCGGGCCTATGGATGCCAGCGGGACGGCCGGAGGCGATGAAATCACAGACGAAGAAGACGGTTGCTGCTGCTGGGACGCCAAGTGTTGTTGCATCATAGCAGACAGCTGGCCCAATTGCTGTGCCTGTTGCGCGATCTACTGCGACTGCTGGGCAACAATGGTCGTAAGATCCGCAAGACTTGGCAGGAACAACTTGGCGGGATCCATGGCTGGATCTAACTGTAACGGCTGGGTAGTGGATCCACTGGACCACCACAAGCGGTGGCAACAACCGCGCCAGGGAACGGAGTCTAAGTAGGTCCCGGTTTTCACCAGAGTCCGCCGCAAAGTGGGATGGACTTGCTGCGGCGGGATTCTACCAGGTCGCTACCCCTGACGCGGCGGGCATGCGGTGGCGGCCGAGGTGCAGCGAGGTACAGAATCGTGAGATGAGAACCGTAGTCGTGGGCAGGCAGGAAGGTCAGGGCAGGCGGGAGTGATTCGGAGTCCAGAAACGTAGCAAGAGGTCATTTACACGGCAAGGCAAGAACACACTTAAGGAACGCTTTTTCTAGTGCACGAGGCAACATAGATCCAGCAGGGAAGCACCGTGGGCCGGACCAATATATAGAGGGTGCCCGGCAATTAGCCAATTACCGGTGCGCTGGCCCTTTAAATTTACAAGAACGAGCGGGTGCACGCGCCTCGGCTGGCAGAGGATGTGGGCGGAACAGGAACGTGGTGTGGTGAGTACACAGAGCGAGTGCGCCCGCGGCTCGTCCCGTGGCCAGCGGCGCTACCCGCCCCCAGCAGGCACCCCGGGGAGAGGGCAGGGGTGCGCCCGCGGGTCGGAGCGTGGCGCCACTTGCTACAATATATTTATAGGATATGACTTTAGAACACAAAAAAAACTAATAAATGGTAAATATGAAGTGAAAAATTTTGCTGAAATCTGGTCAATCCGTTTGCTATGGGAGCGGGGTCTTCTCCCTGCGGCAACGCTTTGCCTGCTCCATGTCATCAATTAAACTGCTCATGTGATGAGGCTGAAGATCTGGGAGCAGTAGCACTAGTAAGACCCAATTTCTCTTGCTCTTGGCACTGCATTAAACTAACTGTACCAATTTATTATATATTTTTAGAGTCGGAATCGGTAAATTTTTAACGACTCCAACTTCTGCAAAATGGGCACTGACTCCGACTCCACAGCTCTGCTACCTATTCCTAGATATCCCCTCTTGTATGAGATGCATCAGCTCCTCAGGTCGCTATAGCTACAGACCTGTTCAATCTCTCCTGATAGGCTGCCAGCACTGGTTGCTATAGCTACAGACCTGGCTTCTACTGCAGCCTAGTAGAATCCAGTAACCCCGCCCCTGAATTCAAAATGAAACCAAGAAAACAGGACTGAGGTGAAATGAATTAATGTAGTAAGACAACCCCTTTAATGCCTTACTGTCACAGCAAGTTTTGGTCTACAGGACATAACCCCATTTTTCAAATCTGATGTGTCACTTTATGTAGGAATAACTCTTCAATGCTTTCATTCATGTATGTGATTTTGAGAAAGTTTTTTTCATGACATTGTACTACTGATATTTTTTTTAACTGTATACTGTATGGTAAATGCTGTAAAAAAAAAAAAAAAAAAAAAAACACTGCCAGTTTTCTCCATCCTACTTCCCAACAAATAGATTTAGAAGGAAGGTGATCAAAAAGTTATGTCCTCCCCAAAATGATGCTAATAAAAATATAAGTCCCTCCAAAAACAAGCCTCTATACAACTCTGTACACAGAAAAATAAAATGGCGATGCAAAAACATGTTTGCTTTTTTTTTTTCATAAAAGTTTCTTCATTGTGTAAAAACAGTAACACTTTACAAACAACAAATAAACTGGGTATCAGTGTAATCATATCAACTTGCTGAGTAAGGTTTACTTGTCATTTATACCGGACACTGAAAGCTGTAAAATCTAAAAATAAAAAAACACTACCAGGATTGCTGTATTTTGTTCACTTTGTCTCCCAAACTCATTGATAGAAAGCGATCTAAGTGTCATTTGAAACCCAAAGTGGTACCAATAAAATTAATATCATCCCGTAAAAACAAGCTCTTAATCAGCTCCATAAACAGAAAAATAGAAAAGTTAATGCTGTCGGAATATGATGACAGAAAAACACAATTTATTACGAACGCTTTTCTAGTGTCTAACAGTGGTAAAACAAAAAACCTATATAAAATTGATAACGCTGTAATTGTACCAACCTGCAAAGTTATCCTATAATTTATACTACACCCAAAATACAATAGCAGAACTGCAGTTTTTTTTTTTCATTTTCACAGCCCAATGCTAAAACAGCTGTGGGACCAGAATGTGCAATACACCTCTAGATGTGTTCTCTGGGGAGTGTTGAATCCAAATCAGACGAGCTCTGGAATGTTTCACCTGTAATAGTATATCATAGGCTCTACAAATGTGACATGGCCCCTACCAAAATCCATGTACCCAAACAGCACTTTAAACCCAGATATAGGGTATTGCCGAACTTGAAAATGCTTAATACATTTTGGGGAGCTTTTTTTCCCAGAATTTTTTGTGAAAATAAACTTTCTTTTTAGCTAAAACTGCATATCACTGGAAAAAAAAGGAATTTGTAAAGCAATTGTGAGGTCAATATTCTCACTACACTCATGGATATATTCCATAAAGGGTGTCGTTTCCAAAATTAGATCTTTTTAGGGGTGTTTATTAAGTTTTAGCATCTTAGGGTGCCCGCAAAACCAAAATGGTGCCTGTCCGAGAACAGTCAAGTGTCGATGGCCTGACTTGGAGATGTTTTCGTGATGCTGCGCACCTCCTAGGGGTACGTAACGTAAGCCAGATACTATTTCACAGTAAAACCCTGTACACATGGCCACATGAAGACCTAGGGAGCGCGAGAGGATATCCCACAACTCTGAACGGCTGTGAGAGGTCTGATTACCCGCCACAGTGAAACAGAACTCTACCAGCCTGATAGACTGCTACCAGTTCTTTGTTAGATATAAGCCTGGTCCGTTACAAGATTATATCGGGCTAGAAACCTGCCCCGGTAGCGTAATATTTGAGAATGAGAACACGGACGTGTGGTTCGTGGATCAAACAAAAGAACAGCTCAGAATCAAATTTCATAATCATCTTAAGGGTACATTAGACAAACAAAACATACATAGGGGATACGGCTATACATATACTGGTCAGAGGAAAAAAACACATAGGGTATGAATACAAGCAAAAGAAGCAGCAAGATTTGTCAAGTTACTTAAGAAGAGCTTGGTGCAGGGCACACATGGGGGTGAGTGCGGCCTCCTGGTCCTGTCTGGATGTTCTTGATTGTGGCATATACCCGCTCCCAATAGTCAACCCTGGGCTCATGTAGAATCTCACTTTTAACTACACTGGGTCATCCCCTCTCAGGCCCCCAGCACACCCTCTCAGGACCTTGGAATGGTCTGACTTTCTCCTCCCTACAGGGCAAAGCTGTGTGAAGCTTCTAACACGGAATGGACCATATCTCAGCCCAGGAATGGCACAGAGCGACAGCCCTGGTACCATGGAGACCAGTTGGCCCCAAACTACGTTGGGGTACCAAACTCGGGGTCACTGCACTGTTCCCGGTACAAGTTTAACTTTCTCTCTACCCGTTGGTCCAACAAATGAAAACGTGACAGCTATGTGTAAAGGGCGTTTTCTTATTTACAAATATGAAATTGGGTGTGCTTGTGATGTATGGCTATGAATTAAAGTGGGCATAAAACTACGGTGACTAAGGGCCACATGTATGAAACAGTTGTGGTCTAAAACTCACTTTTTTGCCCATAGAAACCTATGGGCAAAAAAGTGAGCTTTAGACCAAAACCGTTTCATACATGTGGTCCTAAGTGTCTACATAATCTTATTGTTCCATGCTGGATGGTCTGATCATCTGCAGTGATGATGACCGGGACTCTACAGAGTCTACCCAAAGCTATACAAGCCATTTCCTCAGCATCATTTGTTGTGCAGTGGGGGAAAAGTCCTAAATCCTGCATCCTGGTTCATGTGATCTAACTGGGGGTGAACTTAGGTAAAATACAAGAGCTGAGGAGCAGGGGCGTAACTAGAACCCATTGGGCCCCACCACAATCGACAATAAACTAAAACAGCAGCATAAGAAGCAATAATTAAGGGTATAAATAAGCCTGCCATATATCAGGGAAGCCACATAGTAGAGCTGGAGAGCAGAAAGCTAAGAACTACTTCTTTCCTACAAAAAAAGAACAATGTTCTTATATCCAATTGGGGCCCCCTCAACCCCTGGGCCCCATAGCAGTTGCTATGCCTGCTATGGCTATAGTTACGCCCATGCTGAGGAGGGGAATTGTGTTATAAACCTCACAGTGCCTAAAAAAAAATATCCTAATGAAAAAGGGCTCCCAAAATCCAGTTGGGGCTTTTCATATTCTGAGGCTATTGAGTCAAAAAGCGCACCTGGGCCACATACTAAAAACAGCAGAAACAGGGAATCAATACTGAGTTGTGTTTCCCTGATAACACCTGCCTGTTTCAGTTAACATTTCATATAAATTTAAAGTCGACAAAAAAAGTGAAATTTAGAAATTTCTCTTCCCATTCCCTTCAATCCCTGTGAACCCCCAAAGAGTTAACAAACTTCCTAAATGCTGTTACAGGTTTCAGTTCCTTAGATGGAGTAATTGTTTTGGGTGTCTATCATACAGGCCCCTCATAGTCACACCAGAACTGGACTGGTCCCGAAAAAAAAACTGTCTTACAATTTTTTTTGAAAATCTGAAAAATTGCTACAAAATTTATAAGACCCCTAATATAAAAGAAAGATATTTAAAAAATGATGCCCACAAACAGCAGAACAATGGTAGATGCTAGTTATAAACTATTCTGTGTGGCATAACTGTCTTACACAAAGACAATGTTTGAACTTTAAAAATGAAAAAGGTTTCAAAATTTAAGTAATTCTGATATTTTTTCACAAATAAACAAGGATTGTATGGACCAAAATCTATTACTAACTTAAAGCACAATGTGTCACAAGAAAACTCTCTCTTAAATTCCTGGATAGGAAAAGTATCAAAAAGTTTATTCCCACATAAAAGTGAAACCTGTCGATTTTAAAAATTTGGGGTCTTTTTAAAAAAAAAAAAGTTAAGCTCCAAAAACAGTCAGTAACAAAAGAGATAAAAATACACAAACCTCCTCCTGCTGGAAAGAAGCCGTGTGGCCGATCTGTGCTTCCAGGACCTGTGATGATGTACGGGGGGGAAATCATGTACTGCTGGTGCTAGGACCTGTATGTGTCACATTAAGGGGGATTCAGGCTGCTGTGTGTGCCAACCGTGTGAATAATGGAGGGAGGAGTAAGTGAGCTGTGTGCTCCCGGGACCTGTCATGATGTCCCATGGAGGGGAAAGGGATGTGACTGCTGTGTGCTGCCAGGACCTGGGAGGATGTGTGTAGCTGAGCTGTGTGTGTGTGGGTTGTAAGGGGCCTTTTCGACCCCGCGTGTGTGTAACGTGCCTGAGCGGGAGCCGGGGTGGGGAAAACGGCCTGTAGCTGAGCCGGTGTGTGTAATTGCCTGTCTGAGCCGTGTGTGTAACGTGTGTAGTGACCGTGTGTGGTAACGTCCCTGTGCTGAGCCTCGTGGTGTTAACGTCCCTGTAGCTAGCCGTGTGTGTGTAACGTGCCCTAGCTGAGCCGTGTGTGTGAAATGTGCGGTAGCTGAGCCGTGTGTGTGTGGTAATTGGCCTGTAGTGAGCTGTGTGTGTAATGGCCTGTAGTGAGCCGCGTGTTATAACGGCCTGTAGCTAAAATTTGTGTGTAATGTGCCTGTAGCGACCCGTGGTGTGAAAACGTCCCGTACTGAGCCGTGTGTGTGGAAAATTGTGTGAAGTTGAGCCGTGTGTGTGTAACGTGTCTGTAGCGACCCATGTGTGTGAAAAGTCCTGTAGCGGGCCCGTGTGTGTTTAACGTCCTGTAGCTGACCCGTGTGTGTGTAACGTGCCTGTGGAAGCCGTTGTGTGTAATGTCCGTTAGTGAGCGTGTGTGTGTAATGTCCCTGTGGGCTGAGCCCGGTGTTAAAGGCCCTGTCTGACCCGTGTGGGTAACGTGTGTGTAGCTGGGGCCTGTGTGTGTAACGTGCCTGTGCGGGCCCGTGTGTGTGTAAGTGCCTGGGGTGAGCTTTTGTGTGTGTAAGGTGGTGCTGACCCGTGTGGGTGTAATGTGCTTGAAGCTGAGCCGTTTGTTTAAAGTGTCTGTAGCGAGCCTGTGTGGTAACGTGTCTGAGCGACCCGGTGTGTGTAATGTGCCTGTGCTGAGCCGGTGTGTTAATTGCCTGTAGCTGACCCGCGTGTGTGTGTAATCCTGTACTGAGCCGGTGTGTGAAACGTGCCTGTGGCGGCCGCGGTGTGAAAGTCTGTGGCGGCCGCGTGTGTGTAAGGGCCCTGGGGCTGAGCGCGTGTGTGTAACGTGCCTGGGCTGAGCCGCGTGTTTTAACGGCCTGTGGCGAGCCGGTGTGGTAACTGCCTGGGGTGGCCCGCTGGTGCGTGCCTGTGGTGAGCCGCGTGGTGAAAACTCCCTGTGGGAGCCGGTGTGTGTAACCCCTTGGGGGTGAGCCGTGTGTTAAGTCCCTGTGGCGGGCCCGCGTGTGTGAAACGTCCCTGTGGTGACCCGCGTGTGTGAAACGTCCCTTCTGGAGCCGGGTGTGTAACGTGCCTGTGGCAGCCGGTGGTGTAAGTCCCTGTGGCTGACCGGGTGTGTAACGTGCCGGGGGTCCCCCAAGTGGTGTAAGTCCCGTGGCTGACCCGGTGTGTGTAACTCCCTGTGGCTGGCCGCGGTGTGTAACGGCCCTGTGGCTGACCCGCGTGGTGAAGTGCCTGGGGCTGAGCCGGTGTGTGTAACCCGTCCCTGTGGCTGAGGCGTGTGTGAACGTGCCTGTGGCTGAGCCCGTGTTGTAACTCCCTGGGCTGAGCCCGTGTGTGTAAGTGCTGTGGCGAGCCGCGTGTGTGTAAGGCCTGGGGCTGACCCGCGTGTGTGTAACGTGCCTGTGGCGACCGCGTGTGTGTACGTGCCTGGGGTGGCCGCGTGGTGTAAGTTTGGTGGCTGAGCCCGTGTGTGTAACGTGCCTGTGGTGACCGGTGTGTTTAACGTGCCTGGGCTGGCCGCGTTGTGTAACGTGCCGGGCTGAGCCGGTTGGTAACGTGCCTGGGCTGACCGCGGTGTGAAACGTGCCTGTGGTGAGCCGCGTTGTGTAACGTGCCTGGGGCTGGGGCCGGGTGGGGTAAGTCTGTGTGACCGCGTGTGTGTAACGCCCCTGTGGCGGGCCCCGTTTTTAAAATCCTTTACCCTTTTAACTCCGGGGTTTACCCTTTTTTAACTCCTTTCTACCCTTTTAACTTTCCTTTACCTTTAACCCTTTTTTCCCTTTTAACTGCCTTCTCCCCTTTTTTTAACCCCCCCCCCCCCCCCCCCCCCCCCCCCTTCTCCCTTTTAAATTTTTGGCGGGCCCGCGTGTGTGTAAGTCCCTGTGCTGAGCTTGTGTGTAACGGCCTGTAGTGGCCCGTGTGTGTAAGTGCCGTAGTGACCCCGTGTGTGTGAGCGGGGCTGGGGACGGCACCCGAAGCCCGACACCGATTCGATTTTCCCAAAAACTCCGACTCCTGCCCCCCCTTTACCGGCGCTGTTTAAGTAATAACTTTACTGTAAAAAAATGGCACCCCGGGCTTTTTTATAACCTTATGAAAAATAACTAAGCTTTTAGGTAGAACAGCATGACAAGCAAAAGGGTAAAATGTTTTATCTTTTAAACTTGGGGGGTGGGTTAAGAAAAAGTGTTTTTGTACCCAATCCGTCTGCACCAAAATTTGGGGAATGTATAGAAGGACCGGGGGTCAGATTTTGGTCAAGATGTGCTTGAATTGATCAGAGCCCAAAAGGGATTCAGTGAAGTGCTGAAAACCAAAGGTGGTTTTTCCAAAATACTACAAAAAAATAAAAATTTAAAGGTTTGTCTCAATCATTGATTCATTTCCCCTCAGTCCTGTTTTTTGGTTTCATTTTAAAATTCAGGGGGCTTTTTTACTGGTTCACTAGGTTGAGATAAGAAGTTTTAGCTATACAACCAGTGCTGGAGCCTAAGGAAAAGATCAAACAGGTCTTAGCTATAGGGGCCCCTGAGGAGCTGATGCAGCTCTACAAGAGGGGATATTAGGAATGGGTAGTGTTAATGGACACAATTGAAAAGTGATTATTTTTACAAAAAACTTTAACATAAAATGTCACCCTTGTGTGGAAAAACCCCTTTAACATTTTGTTTTTTAGGAGCAAAATGTAAAAAAGCAAATGCTAAATATTGAAAGTAAAATTTTTATGTTAAATATGTAAGATATGTATATAAAAAACGTAGCCCATGACAAAGTGGTGAGGGGAGCTTGAAATCACAATTTAAAAAAAATTTGTTACCTTTTTGCTTGTCGTGTAAAATATATTATTGGTCA